>JANTCA010066132.1:0-16049 GCA_024741275.1 Chironex yamaguchii | reverse complement strand
ATAGCAAGTATATGTAATGAATTCTGTGTACCCAAACAAACTGAGAATCGACAAAGGAAATGTACAAAATACTAGCCTAATGCACTGGAAGGCTAAGTGCTTCTAAGACTTACGCAGAAGAAGGTGGATGCTTTGCTAGCAAGTATATGTAATGAATTCTGTGTACCCAAACAAACTGAGAATCGACAAAGGAAATGTACGAAATATTACCCTAATGCACTGGAAGACCAAGTGCTTCTAAGACTTACGAAGAAGAAGATGGATGCTTTTGGTAGCAAGTATATGTAATGAATTCTGTGTACCCAAACAAACTGAGAATCGACAAAGGAAACGTAGAGAATATTGCCCTAATGCAATGGAAAGCCAAGTGCTTCCCAGATTTACGCACAAGAAGGTGGATGCTTTTAATAGCAAGGATATGTAATGAATTCTGGTTATCAATCAAAAGCATGCATTAACAAAGCAGGGTTCACGCAGGGAACGAATTATACACCTCTTAGGACATGGGAAACTTTAAAGATGGTGCCATATTACCGGTATCGTTAAGTTATAGAATACGACAACGGCAGCGGTAATCGTGTTAAATTATATTTGCAAAAAGAAATAACCAAATAAGGAAAGAAAAACAACCAATGAAGGAACCTTTTGAAAGACACAACTAAAAACAATCCTATGTGTTAATTTTGTACCGTCCTTATTTTTCTGTAGCCTAGAAGTATCGTTTTATCGACACTCTATCCCAGAATGGCACGCTTTGTATAAGGCCGTGATAAAACTAAGCAAAATGCCCCACTTCTTGGATGTGTTTTCATCATGTGATTTCTTTGCGCTTTGAAAGAAAAGAGGGAAATCGGTACATTTCCTTGAGGTTCGACTCCGGTCACGTGTTGACTGCTAGATCACTTATAACGTAATCCGAATACAGATTTATGCGGAAATTACACATGGTCATACTTGAAAAACCTTATTAAGTATAAAGTTGTAAAATCTTGCTTCTTTGGTTTCATATCTTTTAAACTGGGATCAACGAACACACATGAACACGACATGCACACAAAATTCACACCAATTCGCGACAAAATAATTCATGTCAAAGCAAATATTCCAATATTTTCGTTTATGATGAACGTGCGAACAGTGTTCGAAACATTTAGGTGATCGATATTTTCATTAGGGAATCTCCTTGTTAGGGAACAGCTCACAAGTATTAGTACATGTGTCACAATAAATACACAAAAGGCTCATCAGTCGTCGTATAAACGTGAAATAGAGGTAAGCAGTAATGCATAAGCTGGATGCTATTTCAGACAAAAAACAAAATTCTTACCTTGATTCTTTGGTCTTCTGACACCTGCAGGGTCGGTTAGGGATTATCATATTCTGTGTTCATGATCAATCTACAATTTCCCATGTTTTACTTAACCTTTTTCAGGCCTAACGGTGGAAGTACAGGCAGCACATCGCTGCAGGGTACATAGAAAGTATGTATATGTAACAGGACGAATCAGCATGTATTCTAGGTATTCTAGTTAGGTGCGAGTGTGTATACATATATCACCTTGAAAATTTGCGACATTGCTCTAAAAACATACTTAAAAGCATTTTTTCGTCAGAAAGGAAAGTATGTCTATGGCAACCTATTTATACGAAACATGTAGCAAAACTAGCCAATCCCAAACAAGAAAGGAAACAAAGAAAGAGAAAATGAAGAAACAAAACATTATTGGAAGAGTCCAAGTGAAAAAACGAAGTCTTTCTGCCCACTGGTTTTAATGTAGACAGACTCCAATACACTTAGACCGAAGGACGATCTAGTCTGCCAATCATCCGAAAATTCTCGTCTTTATACATTTTGGCCCATTCTGAATTTTCTAGTAAATGTTGGCCTATGGCAGAATAGCGTGTTTTGCCAGTCATTTACCAAAAACGCATATACTACTCAGCTTTTTTGTGTGGTTGCTACAGAATCCTTATGAGTGGATGGCAACATCCTCCTAGTCGTCAAAACAATGCTTGGGTTGATAGTAGAGAAACACTTAACTACAGCTTTTTAATCTGTGCTTCTATGCAGATAGAAAAATTGCCGAGTCAAGGAACTTTTAGGTATACAGGACATTTTTGAGGCCTAAAAGACTTTTCGGTTTCAAAATCAGTGATCTTTTCTCGGATAATTGGCACAGCTATATAGCCCTTTCAACTGTATTGGAGTCTGTCTACATTAAAACAAGAAAACCAGTTCTCTGTAGGCAGAAAGAGTTCGTTTTTTCACTTAGCCTTTTCCAATGTTTTGTTTCTTCATTTTCTCTTTCTTTGTTTCCTTTCTTGTCTAGGATTGGCTAGTTTTGATACATGTTTCGTATAAATAGGTTGCCATATACATATACTTTCCTTTCTGACATTTCATACTCTGAAGAGCGTCAGACGAAAAAAGCTTTGAAGTATTTTTTAGCGCAATGTCGCAAATTTTCAACGCGATTTTCAAGTTTTGTACCACAAAAAGATTGTTCAAATATATATATATATGTATATATATGCTTAGTACCTCAACAAATATTATTTTATATATCTATATGTATATATATGTATTCTGATGAGGATAAAATCGAAACGTCAATGAATTGGTGTATTTTTTGAGTTTTATATGTATATATATATAAAACTCAAAACATACACCAATTCATTGACGTTTAAATTTTATCTTTATCAGAATATACAAAAATACATACGTATGTAGGATAAAAGAAATACGAAAAATACAACACAAGAAAACAGATTAAAATATAGCAAAATAAAACAATAAATTGAAAAAAAAAATAGAACAACACAGAATAAAATAATAATATAACATGCAGCCTAGCCCTTAGTAATTAACTATTCAACACCTGAAATTCTATTAGAATGATTGAGAATCGAAGGATACTTCTTATCCAATTCCATAACTTGGCCAGCTCGAGGTCATCGAGTATGCTCGCAAGTTTTCCTGCATCCTTCATCTGCAACATGAAGGAAATTTCTAAAACTTAACCATCACACACGTAAGCTACGGTATTTTCTAACTGCCTCCTAGTTTAAAAAAATGCTTAAATCATATCAAATTTTTCCCAGCTAGCTTGATCTCTTGTTACTTTGCCGAACAATAAACTTGGTATAGGTCTAAATGTTGAAAAATCTCTTTCGATTTTTGCTAAATCGATTTTCCTTATTATATGTTCATTGGCTGCCATTCGGTTTAAGGCATCACGTCACTCTTCGCACATCGTTGTTCATATTTAATCTCTTTAACACTGAAAAGCTTATTTCTGCCCTTGCAAAACCACATGGCAATGAAAAAAGCAATTTAAGAGCTACCATAATGTTAGGGAGAGTCACAGCAATAGTTTCCTCTATTATAAGCTCCAATGAAAATTCTGAAACAGTTTTTGGCATTTCAAAAGGTTTCATGCATTTTTTTTTCTTCTCCCCATGGTACCTATCTGTAAATTGATTTACGTCTGCTTTATATACCATAAAGATTTCCATAGGAAACGAACTTTCCGAAAGAACTTTCCAAAATTTTCATTGCATTTGAAAAAATGTTGGATTTCTAGTTCCATGTAATTATCAACGTGACCTGGACATGCATTCTTCAGGCATCTAGAAGTTTCGTTGATATAAGCATCACCTTTGTTTGGTGTTACAAAACCAAACAATTCATCGATGTGCTGATATCCCTCTTGCTGTTTCTAAAGCTTGGCTTTATTGCAATGGATCATGGGCCCCTATATATTTACATAAAAGTCCCACTTTCTAGATAATTCCACTTCTCATGTTGTATTCTTGTCCACTGTTTTCTTTTTCATGACTTTTCTTCCCCTCTCATCTTTGAAGTCTTTGTCAATTCGATGAACAGTTTAGCCTTTTCAAATTACTCATCGAAGTTGTCTTCACGTCTTAGTAATGCAATGTATGCTTCTAAACTCCGACGTAAATCAACTGCACACTAGAGGCTTCGAATTTGTAAGAAGAGTCTTGTAGAGGACCCTTCCAAGCACGCCATACCATAATAGACACGAGTGTAAAATATAGTGTGACCAGCTTTTCGGCTTCATGTCTTGCCTTATCTTCAGCTACGTCTGATCTGCATCTTCAGCTACGTCTGATCTGCATCTGCTGCTACGTCTGATCTGCATCTGCTGCTACGTCTGATATGTATCTTCATCTACGTCTGATCTACATCTTCAGCTACGTCTGATCTGCATCTGCTGCTACGTCTTATCTACATCTTCAGCTACGTCTGATCTGTATCTTCAGCTACGTCTGATCTGCATCTGCTGCTACGTCTTATCAGCATCTTCAACTACATCTGATCTGCATCCTCAGCTAACATGTCGAGATTTGCTTCTACAGAGCATTTCGCTAGTGCCCTGACAGACTGGTGCTTTCACAAGTTTTATCAAATAAGTATGTTAAAGCTCAAAAGAAATTGTAAATTTCTTCCACGATGGCAAATAATGACACTGTCACACCGCATCATTAAGCAGCGGCATTGCGAAGCAGATTGAAAGAATTCACGACAATTTATTTCTTTGATTCTTGTTTGAACTCCATTATATCTTCCTGACATGTTAGATCAGCTTCGCGAATAGATTTCAGTTTCACTGAGAAAGGTTCTTTTACGCGCCACGAAATTTTAAATTGAAATTATCGCATAGAGTATTATTGTAGAGAGCCAAAGATGTAAAATGAAATAAATTATTAATGTGTAGTAATACATGATCTTTACCAAAATTCCTATACTACCTCAACACTGACAAAAAAGGCATTATTCTTTGCAACTTCTAAATGTTAATAGGCGGGGAGAAAAGGCTATGGAGAGAAACATTGTCTTATTCTGATCCACATAAATTAAATGGCAAATACCAAAAACCAAATAATCTCGTTCCCAGAACGGCTTAGATTTATTGACAAAAGGCTCGTACGTTATTTTAAGAGGAGATGTATTCTAAGTAGACTATAACAAAATCCCTTCTTAGCAGGCAACTATCTTAATTAACCGACAAGGAACAACTTGAAAACCCACCACAATTTTTTCTCCGTATCCTTTCATAGCTCTCTCTTTCATCTTAAATGAGATATCATGCACAAGCGGATCACCGATGTCAGTCTAAAGGAAACAAAAAAACTCCTTCTGTTTAAATAAATACTTAGTCAATAACGACTAAAATAGCAACATTAAAAACAACAACATTAAAAACAACAAAGGCAAATATGAGGAAAGGAACATTAACAAAACCAACCGTAGCAAATAAACCAGTTTAAAAATAACAGTTACAAAAAACAAAATCAACAGCAAAAACAGCAGAAAAAACAACAGAAAGAACAAGAGCAGGAACTACAACAGCAAAAACAACAATAAATAAAAATAAGAAAAACGGTATAAGAAAACAACAGTAATCAACCAGAGCAAACACAACAAAACAAGAAAAAAACAACAGCAAAAACTACAAGCAGAAAATATCCACACACAAAACAAGCATGAAGAAGTGAACAAAAACAAAACTAAACTAAACTAAAACCACAACAACAAAATAACCATCATTTACAACAAGAATGGAAGGCATTCAATTTCAAGGAAAGCCAGTGTCACTGGTTAGCTAAATTGATCTAAATGCTTTTCAATCTTTCAGTTGAGCTTTGATGTGAACCGTTTATTGGTGGGAGTCGTTTAAAATAGGGATAATTCTATTTTAACGCAGTTTGACGGAATATACATATTTAATAAACAGTTAAAAACCAAAAAAATCCAAAAGCAACTGTGTTTCTTTCAAGTCTTGGGACAGGGCAATGATAAACAAGGAAGACCTGAGTAAAATGTTTGCAGCAAATTCTTAGTTACAGTCAGTACCAGCGACACGACATAATTTCCTCTTTTCTTTAACTTCTTACTTAGCGTCTTTAACTTCTTACAGGGATTGCTAAAACTGATCAACTTTCAATGAAACTTTTCTACTACAATCAGATAGACTTAAAAGGAAAGACAATTAGGTAATGACTTAAACAGTTCAACAAATTCCGAACAGAAAGCCTCACTAACAGTTCAAGTTTCACATTGTACCGAAATAATGTGTTACTTCTCCAAAACAGAAACTCACGGTTACTATGTTAAACATCATCCAAGGGTGTTTATGAATTTCGAATAAAAATCATGCAGATAAATTAAGCTGCAGGTGGGCACTGAACATATTCCTTCCGCTGTCGAGGCAACCTATCCATGTCTACTAATGCGGAGGTCTTTCTGTACCATTAATCTATACTATAATTTACAATTGAACGAATAAACAAGTAACGGTCTGTCAAATGGAAGTTCAAAGCCAGTACGTGTAACTCCGTAACCAAAGGAATGGGGCAAGTGACGATGAGTATCATGCATTGTCTAGTTACCTTCTCCGAGCAAGTGACAAGCTGTCTACCGCATCCCCAGACGAGACTTAAATCAGCTGACCAACTCTATTAAGTGTAAGAGTGATTAAAAAAATGTAAATTTAGCTTTATGATGGGCAAACATTGATGAGGATTGTCAAACGCTTTCGAAAAAAAAGTTTACTTATACCTAGTGCGGTGGTGTTCCTGTGCAAGACCTGAAAAGTAATTTTGTAACTTTACCGTCCCTTGACGAATAAAATTATCAATCAGCACACTTATGACGTACAAAGCCTTGCTTATGCAAAAAAAAAGATCCACGTGCCAAGTTCTAAATAGATGTTCAAATTGGAAAATGACAAAGATAGTTACCAATAACCTAATAACACAAGTAAAACGTGTACATATACTGTACACTACGACCCTTGCAGACACACAAATGCGCGTGCGAGCGAAAACATGGATGTGCACATTCGTGTGCACACACATAAATAAAAACACAGCAGACACACAAACAAGCATGCACGCAAACACATACTGTAGTATCTTGTCAAGGTAGAATAAACACACACCTAGATTTCAATCACTTCTTATTCCCTAGCTTGTATTTACAAAAACTTTTTGTACGCTTTCATGCGCTTCTCACTGCCAGTAGGTTCTGTCATGTTCTAACTCATCTTGTGATTACTATATTCAATACACAAGTACACACAGTTAAAATAACAATAGGCAGCATTGGTAAAATACCTGTATAGCTGTGTATTTCAAAATAAGTACCGGTTACCTATACTTAGATAATAGCACACTGAACAACTACTTATAATAATTCATCAACATCAGATAAGTTAACATAGGTAGCTTATAGTCACTCTATTTGCGTTTTCTTGTAGACGAAATCAGGGGCATAGCTGATGCTTTAAAAAATTTTAAAAATTTTAACTACTGAAGTTTGAGAAGACTGGCCAACAAATTGATTGAAAAGTCTTACAGTGACTATGACAAGCTACAAGACACATGAATAAATCTTACCACAGAGATTCTCTCATACACTGTTACATAATGCAGGCTACCTATAAATAAAAAAGACAAAGGTAATCAGATCGACTATCAATTGATTGATCCAAAGGATATCATTTACGATATTCAGTGTTCATTGTACTATCTGTTTTAAGGTTCGTACAAACGTTTAGGATAGAACTTGCGATGACTCCTATGGCAAAGTAGATCAGACATCAATCTTACACTGGCCAACAAAAAACTGAACAATTAGTGGAGAAGGTTAGTTTGAACATAGATAATTGGTGAGAATCATTTGTCTATACTTGGTTAACATGTGTTTTTCCTCTATTCCCCACAGATAAATGCTAAGTCTTAAATTGTGGGCTTGTAAAGTGCTTCAAAGAGACTGAAGAGCTGGATGGCTTCATCTTATCTAGATGAGTTTATTTAATTAACTTACTTATCTATTCAACATTGAGCTGGTGAAAGTTCGTGGCCTAATGCTGCTTCTGACTTCACTTTGCGAGTTTATACGCGGAATTCGAAACCTCCGCACTAACTCCTGCCTGAAAGTTAAAACATTCAAAAACATAATCTACCTAATTACCACCTCTCCCTTTTTCAATTACCTTTCGTCGAATAGATGTTAACTCATTGGCTCTTGTGTACTCAACAACTGAAAAGGGACTAAAAACAAACCAAGATTCTCTCTTGTGAGAGATTTCCATGGGAGTACGAATAGACAACGTCTCTTACTTCTTTAAAATCTCTCAACTTAAAAACTGATCCCATTTTCAAGACAATTATTGTTGAAAAAAGAAATAGAATTAGGCACAGTTAGTTAACTAAACTTACATATGTAGTAATGCGTATAGTTTGGGCAGTATAAAAGTGCATCAAGTGTCAGTATAAGTTAGTGCACAGCAAAAGGAAGTATCAACTGGGTAGAGCTAGGTCCATACTGCCATTTTTGACTGATTGTAATGCGCATTTCATTTATGTATTACTTTCAAACAAAATCCGTGTTAGGGCTATGTTAAAGCTAAAACAATCTACGCAAGGCGTTTTGTCACTGCTGTGGTTGGTAAAAGGGCTTTGTATAATATAAATCAAAGATTAAATATCTAAAGAAAATCACCATTTTTTGTCTTATTAAACAGCCTGTTTTCAGCGTAGAAATCCTTAGAATTACTTAAACACTACGCGTTTAGTTCGTGCTTTCTAAGACAGGGCGTGCTATTGAATTATGTATACGCACACATTCTAGCTACGTAGGGATTTTCCATACAGCTCAATAAGGGACCAGTGAAAGTTAATCAACAGTCTCCTCTTTCATACTCAAAGTGTTGCCTGCTACCCGTTCACTACTACGCTAGTCCACGTAGCAAGGCTACAAATTTCACGAATTTTTCTCGCGAAATTCTGTCGAACGAGAGGTCGTAGGAAACAACTCCTAGCGGATCTGGAGTCTATGCCTCCAAACACCTCCACTTCCGACCACGTCATTGAAATTGGAAGATTAAAAAAATATTCGGACAGATTAAAATCGCCAAAATTATCGAAAAACAGGAAAAAGACTTTCTTCCGAGCGGCAGGGATAGAATATTAAAATCGTTTACACACACAGAGGCACGCAATCAATATTATTTTGATAACCCATAGAAGTGGCATTCAACTCACTTCGTTCTCTGACGATCACTTCGTTAGAGACGAAGCAACGATTTTGTACAAAAAGACAAAGAATTCAAACGTTCCTTTGATTTCCATAATAACCCTTTGGAATCAGCAATTATTTAACGCTTTCGCTCAATTTTGAACACCTAAACTAATTTAGCGCGTTGGAAAATTAATCATAGTCATGTAAAATGGTACTAAAACATAAGAATTTGTAATTTACTGACGCCTTTATGTCAACCCTGACGTGTTACTTGTAATTGTTGGGCACAGTCGTATCGGTATGAACCATCTCATCCATGTGAAAAAACTCATGTAAAGCATGATAGGATAAAATGACGCCAAAAAGATCAGATAAAGGACGAGACAATGACTCTGTCAACCTAATAAATTTACTTATGCAATCTCATGAATATATTCATGTAATCACATTTCCGACCACAAATCTGAGATATCAATTATATAAAAAATAGTCAATTTCTGTTTCCCTTGAAAACCTTCACGACAACAGAGAGTACTTAATAATGGCTGGCCACTCGATATCGAAGATACCTGTCTATTCATGGGCTAGCAACCGCGACTCTTAGACGCCTGCAAAGGCACATTTACAATCACTCATCTGAGCATTGTCCGGAGAGACAACCTGCGGTTTATACTGCACATTAGCGCGTGCAGACCTAATTTGCAGTTCTTGAATATGAGTGACCAAACCAGTGTGAACAAACAGTGTGAACAAGGACACCCATGATCTCAACCACGATGTTGGGTGGTATTGTGCTAGCTCAGCCATCCGACGACTTCTAACAGTACCCAATTCCCTTGGCTTGGGATGACTCGTAGCATATGGTTTTCAGACACTTGCTAAAGGTGCCGCGAGGCGGATCTGATCTCAAAACCTCCTGATCAGAGCGCAAGCACTCTAACCACTCGGTCATTCGCCCATAGAGTACTTGATACTAAGTGTCCATTCACAGTAAAGCATCCATCTCTGACGAAGGAATTAACTGTGCTAATACTTAAGGAATAATAAAAACAACCAGAGTACCAGACTAGAAAGAGAAGCTTATGATTCAGGTAGGAGTTTTAGATTTCGAAATATTTAAATAAGCTGCACTAACAGGAGTCATTGTAACTGGGTTTACAAATCAGATCAGCAGTTACTGTGTAATCCTACCAACAAATAAATAAATAAATAAATAAATAAATAAGAAACAAACAAACTGGGATTGGTGAAAACAAATCTATATTACCTTGAGAGCCAGCCGCTAGCATTGAGTTCTCAATTCTCGGATGCCAACTAAACGAAGAAACAGTGGCCTTGAAACCTGAAATGTGTGGACAACAAACTTTATCATCAGAAATGAATAAAATAGAAGACAAACCTAACCTGTGGAGCCACAATAAGTGTATCATACCAACCACAACAAAAACAGGTCCCCGCATTTTATTTCCATGAGAAGCCAAACCAGCATTATGTACAAAATGTATTGTCATGCCTCTAAGTACGATCTTGCTTTAAAGGATTTCAGATCCTCTAAGTAGTACCTTCCCATTTTCCATTTCTTCTATTTAGGGAGGGTTGCCTTTCAGCTGCTTTTCAAGGGGCCCTCAATTAAAAACTTTAACTACAAAGAAATAATAACCTACGACTAATTACAGTTGCAAATCAAAATCACAAAATGTTAAAACCTATGTACAACGATTGGTATTTGCATAAAATGAATATTTTATATGCAAAAAATATATTTTTGGGCGTCAGCAATGGCCACCTTATGCCAGCATACTTACCCAATACGGCCAGCAATGGAAGACACAGCAGCCAATTTCTCCAACACAGCGCCGGTGCCACGCCCAGGAAAAGCCAACGCCAGAGTCAGGCCCCAGCTTTCTAAAATTACCAAAGAAAACATCTGCAAATGGTCAAAGATTTTCCTCTTTCTCAATAGAGGTTTAGAAACCGTTAAGAGAGGATGCCTGCTTTGACTTAGCTGAGAGGCTATTCCATAGTTTTGCCCCTCCGAAAGAGGAAAATCTTTGACCATTTGCAGATGTTTTCTTTGGTAATTTTAGATCAGTTTCTATGCTAGGGAAGCGTCAATTAAAGCAATGTGAATTCCTTTCAAAAGGGTTACACAAGTACTGTGGACCACAGCCAATGAACCATTTGAATACCATTATCACAGATTCGTTACTGATGGGTTGCTCAATGGTCTTCCAGCCAAGCCTTTCAATAGGTGGTCTAGTCGGAGTATAAAGGCTACCCGGTTAAAGGCATCCAGCCGGTTCCGCTCTAATATCAATTAGTCCCCCTTCGTCAGCAGTCGTCCCGACTCTCTGTGAAGCCGGGACGGTCAACGATTGGATTTCAAGTTCATTGAATGGTACTGATCGCCGACTACACCTCCACGTCTATACCCAGCAGCCGGGGGCAAGATTCGGTGAAAACCCACGTAGGCGTGGTTCGTGGCAGTGGTGCCGCGATGGGAAAATAACTACAGAAACAGAACATGACGAAATGACGATTGCTAATGGCAACCGATGCGCCTGTGGATGGTATTGGCAGGTCCATGGCGAAAAGTGGGCTACTGTCGCTCGCTAACCCGAAAAATAAATTCAAAATGGCTACCTGAAATGTCAGAACCTTATCCGGTCGTCTTAATATCCTGGCAGATGAGCTTATCAGGTACAAAATCGACCTGGCAGTGATTACAGAAGCGTGAATACCGGGTGTTGGCAATATGTTGGTTGATAAGTCAGAAGGCCAATGTGCCTTCAGGGCATATCACTCTGGCGGAAGGTTAAAGGCACGTGGAGTGGCATTCCTCCTGAGCCGGAAGAAAATGTAATACCGTTATCAGATCTGAGGCCATTAGTGATTTTGGCACCGATGCCATAGATGGCAATAGGACGGCCAACGGTTAAAGGACAGCCTGAACACGGAGGCCAGCAGGGTCGGACTCTGCATCAGTTCAACAAAGACCAAATACGTTGCAAAGACGGATCTAGATCCCCATCCAAATGGCGAAAAGTTAGAGCAAATACATAAATCCACTTATCTGGGTTTTGTATTTACGTGCAGTGCATCCTGCTCGGAGGAAATTTCTGTCCACATCGTGAAAACAAGATCGAGCTTTGGTCGCCTATGTCCGAGAAAAATGACTCGCAAAGATATTTCCATTGTCACAAAGATGCGAGTTCTTAATAGCTCTGAAATGCCAGTCTCTGAAATGCCATAGATACTTACGCGACTAAGTGCCGGACCTTTTCAGCGGCCGACCTGCAGTCTCATGAATGCTTTCAATTCCGCTGCCTTCAGACAATGCTTGGAGTTAGCTTGCTTGACTGCCACAGAAATGGTGTCATTAGCCAAGGGTACAAACAACCATTATGAATAATCAGCTCCGCTGGCTCGGACATTGCTGTAGGATGGTGCCGTCCATGCTTCCGAAATGTGTCTTATGGAGCCAGCGTCCAAACACATGGAGAATGCCAAGAACCGCTTCAAAATTATTATGAAGAAAACATCTAGTTTTCGAACTGGACGTGGCGGAGCTGCCTTGTACGAACAATCAGGACCCTGGGGATGTAGTCGTCAGGGACTTGTGTGCTGCCAACGACACCCGGACCAGTTCATCGCACTAAGTTCAAGTAAGTTCAAAAAGTTACTACCTGTTGCGATACTAGCAGCTCGAATTTTAATTTTGCACCTGGCTGATCTCAGTAAAACAGCAACAATCTCAAATAGAACAATAGTATCGAAAGTGAGGCTCCACAATACGTGTGCAGAGGGTAGAAACAGTTTGGTAGATACTTATCATACTTCAAGAATAGCCCTCGAGACTGTAATCGCTTATTGCAAATCGAGAAATAAATTGAAAGATGACAATTGTTGGCTTACATTGTTGTTTTTACTTCATTGCAGCGCTAATCTTTGCCATTTTCCCTACTCATGACATTTCATAGACCTACGAAATCCAATTGGTATTCATAGTTCTTTCCATCAAATAGGCTTGTTTACTACTGCAGCTACGATCCTGTTGCCGTACAAACCTCGTTTTTTACCTCGTTTCGAAGGCTTCAGGTTGTGAACATGCTTTTCTTATACCTCACTGTAACTAATCGTCTCAGGTGAGTCATTCAATGCCTTGTGACATAAACCGTTGTCGTTTGCATACATGGAATCGGTTGAACTTTGGACAACCCTCCGAAGTTCACTAATATAGACGAGGAAGAAGTGGGGGTAAAGTCATAAGCCTTGCAGCACACCGCCAAATTCATCCTCTATATCTAAAGCAACACCTTTAAACTCCAAAAATTGTTTACGGTTGGAAAAGTAAGATCTAAAGCACGTCAGCTCTAGTTGCTGATTACAATAAATTTGAAGCTTTTGACAGAGGACGGTATGATCAACAGTACTTTTTTTAGATCAGCGAAAAATAAGTCCCACAACCGACCAAGATCAAGACCATTGAACTAGTCATCAGTATTTTTAAGCAAGCACGTAAGGGTGGAATGGAGACGCAAGAACACAGAATAGTCAGACCAGCAGAGACCAGTTTCAAATACTGATACAGTTGGGTAAAAATATGTTTTGTAAAGAGCTTTGTGAAGACGGGCAAGATTGAAATGGGATGGCAGTTTGATTTTTCAGTCTTGTCTCTCTCTGTGTAAATTGGGGTCACTCTGGCTACTTTACACGAATCTGGAAACTGGCTAGTTTCAATAAATGTGTCTTAAATAAGAAGGTAAGAGTGTTTTAAATGAAAAGCAAGACAAGTTTCAAGAAGTAGCTAGAGATATTGTCAATTCCAGAGCCATTTGCTTTTTTTAATGTTGGCAATTGCAACCCTGAATACGTACCCGAAGCAGCATAAAGCATTGATACAGAATCTGATGCTGATGTGGTAAATGAGGCAGCGACGGTAGAGGTTGAATGTGGCGAGGACTGTGCGATTTCCTAATGCTCTAATACTTGCATATATTCAAATAGTAAACAATTACATACTGCGTACCTTTACTGGAACATAATATAGAACAATTACATACCGATAGTCAAATAAAAATATTTGCTTCATGGAGGACTATCAACCTGCAAAATACCCCTTCTATGTACAGTCCTAGTCCCGGTCCCGAACGGGATTGACTGAATCTCGACCCCAAACCCCGAACAACGCTGGTAGATACGAAAATCAATCAGCGTATACTCTACCAAATTTCTGACAGCCGGCTACAACAATTGAAAAGGAGGATTAAATGGTGACGGCAGAGAAGGCAGCCAGTTTGAAGGCATGAGCACATCTCATGTGGCTACCTACAAAACCTGTAATTTAATTCATTAATCGTTATATGCAAGATACAAAAACGTTAATTCGTTTTAACATTGCCGGGAAAATAACATTTCGCTTCAAAAAACGTCGAGTTTGTGGACACGTAAAGTGAATAAGAATTTTTTGAATAATTTCTCCCTGATTACTATGAAATTCAGGGCAAAGCGCATTTGTTTTTAGTCATGAAATTCTTTGACCATTAATTAAATAGTAAACCTTTACTTAAGTTTAGTGCAGAATCATTCTAAAACTTCCAAGCTGCATTTAATGCTGGCTATGTATATATAAGGACTATATTACTTATAAACAACCAATATTTAACTACAGTGACGATGTCCTGTTAACATTACCAGATTGTAGAAATTATCTTCATTTCCGCAAATGATAAGCAGCTACGTCGTGGTAACAATCTTTAACCTGTATCTATATCTCAAACGAAAATATATTTCCTAAATAAAAAGGTTTTATGAATCTAAATAAAACAGTATCTATTACTTTGAATTGTCCTCTCCGTATGCATAACTTCAGTGTCGTCTTCTTGTCCTCCAGCATATGGCAAAGAACTCCCTATAGTGTGAAATAAAGAAAGTAATGAAAAATCAAAGATGTGAAATGAATAATGACATATATTCCATTTTAAAATTGTACAAACAGGAAGCTATTGCCCTCATAACATGACCAGTTGAGGTGATAACGATGGGCAGAATATTAAATTTAATTATGATGTAGGTATTTCGTGTATAAATGCGGGTATCGACCTCATACCAATATTACGTTACAACAGTATCAAGTGAAAAAAATCAACAACTGCAGCTGCCCATGTTTCATTGCCAACTACGCATGGTATTATGACCTTAAATACCATCCAAAAGGCGTCAAATATTACCTAAACAACCTCCAAAAGTACATTACACTTGACCGGATGGAGTCAGTTGCAGTTGTCAATTTGTTTTCTTTCACACTCATTCAAGAGTCTGGGAACAAAATCTTTTTCAAAGCTTTTCTTCCAAAGAGATCTGCAAATTAGACTGCTTATAAAAATATGATACAAGGCCCCGGCAGGGTCAGGCGGCAACTTCTAGTTGACTAGGTGTACTGATCCGACGTACCCGTTCTTGTTAACGTGGAGTGGATACGAATTTCACTGTTGTCATCTTAGAAGCTTATAGCCATTTTCAATCTTAAGAAACTAAAGAAAGCATTCTGTGGACATACAGGTAAAAGAGCTGAGCAGCACAACATGCCTAAATCAACGCAGTAAGGTTACCAAGAACCTACTTTATCTAAACACCCTTCATATTTTCAATATAACATTGCACTTAATACGACAACGTAGTGTTAAAATGTCTCATATAGACACATCTGTTATGTCTTACCTATCGACGTGTGCTGAAGATCAAACAACTTCACTACTGTACTTGACTTCTGCAAAGCTGCCAGAAGGTGAGGCCTTAAAGAGAATTTCAAGATACAAGCATATGCATATATGTGTGAAAATATGTCTGTCTGTGTGTCTGTCTCTGTCTGTCTCTCTGTCTCTCTGTCTGTCTGCCTGTCTCTCCATGCATGCATGCATCCATGCATCCATGCATCCATCCATGCATCCATCCATGCATCCATCCATGCATCCATCCATGCATCCATCCATGC
>JANTCA010066121.1:0-10450 GCA_024741275.1 Chironex yamaguchii | reverse complement strand
TCAAAAAACAGAGGTACAGAGGTACGACTGCAATTAATGAGACAACGTACGTGCAAATAAACAAGTACGCCTTTGCACAGTAAAACCTTTGAGACATGAATAGGGCAATAAATTCTAAAGCAAGAAACCTGGGAAAATACACATACTGCTTGGAAAATTCCTTGTTTTTTTCTGTTCCACGCATTTTTCATCGACATAAGAACTTGAAAACAGTCAAAAAACACGCATACTCTCAACCAGAGCTCTTTTTAAAATAAACTGATAAAATTTCTTGAGACTGAAACGGTCTCATTAAAAATGGTACTTTGAAAACGTAGTTTTATTACCTTTGACACTCAAAATGTTCGTCTTGATAGCTGTCCTCGTGTCCACGCTTTCAGCTCGCGTACGACATTTTACGTCCTCCGAAACAAATTCTTTGAGCCCTGCTAAACGTCTTAGCAAACTGAATTGATTTGATCTATCCATTTGACGCCATACGTGAAAAACAGGTCATGTATGTTCACCACACATAGTATACATACTAAAAACAATTGTAATATAATAACATATCCCCACAGTATCAGGTAGTACTTCAATCCCTGTGCTTATATCACACTTACATCACTCATTCTACAATATCGGAGTGATGAACGACGTCTTATTTGGAGTGTTTACATAGAAAAGTATAATATTACAAAACAGAAACTATGATGACTTTGATGAAATAATTAATATCTCTTCTGAACGTCTTCATCCTAAGGTCTGCTTGGCACTGGGGGTGCTCTTGGCCCGGGTCTTGCAGGAGCAGGTCGCCTTAAATTAAAAGGAAACCAAAAATAAACACTGTAAGGATGATGAAATTTCTACAGTTTCCGTTAATAAAATGACTTTTAAGACACACGTAAAAAGAAAGTCCTTCTGGCAGACCACCATTGCTGTATCCATCAACTGTAAACTCCAAAGAACAAAGCAACCCAGCAAAAATTTGTGGTGAAAGAAAGATTTAGTCACTCGACCCCACTAGTCACATACAATTAAACACAATGATACATAATTATTCCTAGCATGTAACTCGTGAAAAGGATACGGGTTCAAGCGCTAGGCATTTATAGCCAGAGCAGTAGAATGGTGACGCTCCAAAGTACCTAAAGTACGCAACCAAATCCACTATTCAAGTCACATACTTGACCATAAGAGGCATATCTGTTTACTAGAAATGCCTTCTTCTGTGACTTAAGCAAAGGCAATACGGCTAGACATTCACTTAAAAAACTGAAGAAGTGAAAAATTATAAAAATCTTGGTATACCACAAGACCAACATGTAATAATGTTTTCACGTGTACATCTCTTAGGCAGCGACGTTTCAAAATTTTAGACAATGACGTACTGTCACTATGTGCCAAAACCAAAAAGCGTCCGCTTTCTTGATATCTTGTTACGCACATACCACACAGTGCCCAAAGGAATTCGTTCAACAGAAACATCATTTCTTAAAACCTCTAGGAAGACACGTGTCATATTTTTAAGATGATTGTAATGTACCGACATATCTTTCGTATAACACTGATTTTACTTATCACTACAGTCACCAGTAGAACATAAAAAGAGCTGCTTTATACGCAAATGCAAATATGTATACTACTAGCTATAATGGAGCAGTTGAAATATCTAAGAATTAGTACGAGAATCTATGGAAAGTACATGGAAGGGTTTGCATAAAGATCAGCAGCATATAAGGATATCAATACATTAACAAGAAAAAAACATTGGTTCATAGACCGCGGGGTAAACATAGAAACGTCTGCAAGAAATAACAAATTCTAAATATTCTGCTGAAAAAAAAACAAACTAGTTGACATATAGATCATGCCATAAGGTTGCTTTATGGGACACCATGCACTCCCTTACTTTATGGGACGCCATGCAATCCTTTTCTTTATGGAACATTGTGCTATCCTTTACCTTACGGAAAACCATGCAGTCTCTCACTTTATGAAGAACCACGAAATCCCTTACCGAAAAACAGGTTTTGCACACAAAGAATTGCTATATGGACAGGCTGAAGAATACGAGGGGAAATACTACTGTATATCGTAACGGAAATGGTTATTGATTGTATGCCATACCACCCTTTTCTCAGAGACCCCGTTTAGACTATACCGTTTTTTAAAACAAAATGTAAATCATTCTGTATGTTTCTTGCGTTTACAATGCGTATGCAGGCAGGGCCGCTCTTCTGTAAATCGCACCACGGACAACAAACAAATCATCGCCTCAAATAGTCTTTAGGATGTCCGCTATAGCTCCTCTCTTGAATCACACCATTCTAGCCCGCATCAATTAAAAACGACTTTTAAGAAAGAACCATTTGACAAAGCTATAAATCGCTTCACTTTTAACACCAGAAAATACGGAAATTCAAGTCGGATTAGAGGCACGTGAATAACCCACCTTTCTTTGAATCACTTTCATAGGAATACAGAAAATTGTAAATGAGGCTAGAGTCATTTTCGATAATAGGAATGGCCTAACTACAATGCTAATAAACTATTATCATGTTAAAGGCATGAATTGTACAAATGGAGTGATATAATCGTAAATACGTGTAGCAAAACAAAACAGTAAAAGAGTTGATGACAAATAAAAAGATAACAAACAAAATCTTACTTTGGTACTACTGGCGCTGGAGCTGAATCGGGACGATTTCCAGCTGGTGGTGGAGCTGGCCGTGATGGTATGTTTGGTCTTGAAGGAACTGGGCTAGGGCGAGGAGCTTCCTTAACAGGATCGCTTAAAGTAACGAAACAAAAAGTGCCTTCCGGTACAATGTTCTACACAAATCAATGTTCTCTATAAATGAGCCTAATTCCTCGGTGATCGGGGTTTTAGTCATACGCAGAATACAGTTTGTGTTAGTTCCCATTGTTTCCTCGATGTGGCGTAGCGAACGAGAGCGACTCGTAACGAGGCAAACTTTAATAAACCGTGGCAGCAATTGACTAAGAAACCTCATCGAATATTGAAGGAAACATTTGGATACAATATGCAATTGCTACGTTAAACATATCTTCAACCTTCCTTGAAAAAGTCAATGAAGTTCTTTAACCACGTCAATTCTACATTCGTTCGTGATTGGTGTCGAACACAATGTAACGCTTCCTCATCGTTAGGTCACAGTACTGTATTGCTTTAGATGACTGGAAAATTTAGAAGATTGTAATTTATACTATACTGAACAATTATAAAACAAAAATATGAAAGAAATCACGGTCTTCATAAATAGGGTGTTGAGGGGGGTAAGAGACAAGCACGACTGGCCACATGATAGACTGAGGAAGAAAGCGCTGTGATCATAACTAGTAGGATGCTTGCTCAGCAGCTCCTCGAAGGCAATGCCAAGCAACCGATAGAGTACAACCATTTAAGGGCACTTTGAAAGAAAATCAGTCAAGGAGTGACTGCGACAACTACATCAGCCACTCTGTTTAAATAAAGACCCAGGTACATATTACACACAACGCAATCCATATAATACAAGCAATGCTGTCTCCTACAATCAAATGTAATGTGTTGCTATCTAACTCAAACGATCAAATCAAACAACCATTGAAATTCAAGCATGATTATTGACTGCACGGATGACCAAAATGTTAGAAAAAGAATCGAATACAAAATAAAGTGACACACCAAAACAAAATTACTCATTTTCAAAAATTAAAAAGTAAGAAACATGTGAAAAGGAAAAGATTTTCAGTACTATTGATACTCTTAGACTACATGTAAACTTGCTACCTGGCGTACGCCATATTGCACTGCCATTGTTCTCCAAAAATTTTCCGCACACACCAAGGCCACTTCATTTAAAAGCATTCCTCGCTGTCTCATTTAAACTATTTTGCTCCTCATAGCATTTAGAATAATA
This sequence comes from Chironex yamaguchii, assembly GCA_024741275.1. Lineage (NCBI taxonomy): Eukaryota > Metazoa > Cnidaria > Cubozoa > Chirodropida > Chirodropidae > Chironex > Chironex yamaguchii. The sequence continues at coordinate 6,545 of JANTCA010066121.1, read as the reverse complement.
ATCATACTATCAGATAAACCCAATGAAAAAGTATAACTGAAATCGATTAGAAGCATCGTGACTTTAATTCACTACCGCTACCAAGCAGACGTTTTCACCAGAGAGAGTTATTTAGCACGACCACGCCAAAACTACTTATCTAATTTCCACCGAATTGAGTGAAACGGTAGAGAATGCGCCTGGATCTACTGAATTTTGCCGCCGCGAATTGGGTTCAAGGTCTGGAACCTAGAAGATTATTACAGACTATTACAGATGACGTCACACTTCAATGTGATTATAAACCTTAAACTAGGAAAAAACCCAATAGGGCAAACAATGACTCCATATTGTATCAGTAATAGGAATGCTATACATAACTTACATCAGAGAATGCTTTTGTCGCAGTTTTGGTTTACAAGCATAGTTAACAATTTGATTCCTGTTAACAACTATTTTTAAGTAAATAACCGCTTAACTGTCATTCATTTTCCTCCTATGATGTTATACTGTAATTGTAGACTTATTTCAAAGCCGAATTGGATGGTTTTCTGTCACAAGCACTGTAGCTCTTGGCAGAGGTCTGCGCTAAAAGCCATTCTAGTTCAAACAGAAATGATCTTTCCGTCGGGAGCGTTTACCTCCGTTGCCTTCAAGTTCATCTGGAATAAACGTCAAACGCTTTCCACCAGCAAACGCTAGAACCAAGCACTAAATTTTTATCCTTTCATATGTAGGTCATGCTTTTTATGTATGCAGCCTATTATCGTCACTTATTTCAAATTGTCCATATCTTGATCATAATGAGTTGTCATCCTAACATTATTGAGATCAAATTATATGACTATTTAAGTTATCTGGCTCAGCACTGACCTAGCAAGGCACATATAATGTAAATGATCAATTCCCAAGCTACAATACAATGGACTTTTTTTCTCAGCCTAAGAAACTGATCCTGGTTTTTGTAAGGAGAATTGTCACTTGAACAATAATACAAAATATGCTACAGATAGCACCATTACTGGTACGTCCGCAATCATAAGCAATGGCACTGTTTTATCTTACTGCCATATATCTGCGGTATAGGAGCTTAGATGCACTTTCAAAAAAAAGCAACTAAATACTCAAATCGTGCTCAGATGTCCAGACCCTGTCATTATCATCGTTCTAGAGTTCACTACTAATTTATGCGGGCGTTCACTACTAATTTATGCGGGCATGGGGTAGATTCTGGTATAACTGCAGGTCTCCATTCAAAGTCAATTTCGCACACCGTCTTTATGAATTCTAGTAAATCTTCATAAACAAAATGCTCCCAGGCTTTAAAAAGGTTTACTTGCCCTACCGTCCCATCACTATTTAGATTACATACTTCTTACAGTCAGTTGTCAACACCAATCCTTTCAACATTGCAAGACCATCAAACTCGTCTTTTCGTATTTTCCCAAGTTGATTCCAAGCCGGACCCTCACTTCATCTGTCTTTCTGACAGTGAAACATACTAAACCCATCATATCATCCATATCTCATACTATGAAATAATCAGCATGGCGTCCAAAGAACCCTGCTGAAAGTTGCTAAATCAACCACCCTCACGTGCGCCTTTAAATTTTTCAAGGGCAACGGAAGAATACCTTGACAGTATACACATACCTCAATCAAGCTCAACAAAGCAATTAAGTCCTTAATAAATGAAACATGTTAACGTGCCTGAACATTAAGGAAATAATCGAAACGTCAATCGTGAAACTGGGGCTTAAATGCAACTAACCTTCTGGAATTCCGTGAGAAGTCCTGATCATCATCGGTCTCGACTGGTGGTGGAAGTGGTGTTGACACAGTTGTAGCACTAATATCACCAATAATCTTTAACGCTTCCTTACTAGCATGATATATACGAAGAAGTTCATTTCTCCGGTTCACCTCAGCCTCACTCTCGTTCATTAAGTCGGCCTTGAAATTCAACAATACAGAAGTATTACTATTTCTATAAGTAAATTAAGTACAAAAAATTGATGAACCAATCTGAAAACGTTACATCAACACGATACTTATGCGCAATATCTGCTGCGTTTTAATTTTCAGTGATAATGTCAGTGTAAATGCAAGCTGTAATAATATATACATAAAATGCTTTCTATACGAGATTCTTATACACATTCACGTTCTCTTGGCAGATAGGCGAGCCCACAATAAACACTGGTATGTGGAAGAAGATGTTACCCAACAACTTTGCTATTTGTGTTGTTAATAATACAATTCCGGACCACTAGCCTTCTCTGATTGAGGCCACATTGGTCTAGAACAATCTATTCTGTTTTGGAAATGTAACATTCATTGGAAGGACAGTAGTAAAGAAACGTCTGTGCTTCAGTAACTGGATACTAACAAAAAAGACTACGGATATGTAAACTTTTCTGTTTGATAGTAAAACACAATCTTGTCCTACCTCTGCAACTAACTTGGGCATCAATCTGCTTACTATTACCCCAAACATATATGGTGCTAGAATACTTCTTTGAGGTAAACTCATCTCTACATAGATACTTGAACAAATAAGGTTGACCTCAATTGCCGAAATGTTAATCCCCATGTAGTTAGTTGGGAATAGTGGAGATATGTTAAAAGTTTTGATAATTATTGTCCTACATGTTTACAGGTGTTGCAGCAGTTAAGTTGTCAGATCAACAACATACAACTATTCCTTTCTTGTAATCCAAACCTGTCTCAGCAAATTCCATGCTCACCTTAATGGAAAAAGATGCTGAGTCAAAGGTAGAAGTAGCTTCGCTGAGCTAGTTGACTAGCTGTGTTCCTAAACTAGAGGTTCCGATATTCAAGTATCGCTTGACAACTCACAAGGACATTCTTCTGTTAATAATCGTAAATGTTGCACAACAACCCCTCTCACTTACATAATTACTAGGGCCAGAAATGAACGTTTTACATAAAATATCATTTGGAACGTATTGGAGAATTTCTAATTGCTGGATTCTGCTATTTTATTTCGTTGTAAAGGGCAATCTTGGTTCTAGCTGAATGCTACGCATAGACTAAACTTCCTTACGTGGATACTACGCTCAGTACTAAGCTCGTGCCATGCATACCAACTGCAGACATCTTTAAGGCCAAGACTAGTTAGTCCTAAGGTTTATGCTTGCACCAACTAAGTCGTCCTCCGTGCACATGGCCACAAGAAATTACAATATTGTATTATCACGGCCCCCAACATTACACCTTGCTATGACATATGACACACTCTCAATGCTACTTGCCACGAAACATAAATTTCACAATATCGTTTCAAGATTCAAGATCCTTCCTTCGACCATGAAGAAAGCATACGGTAAAAGAACACTCTTACTAAACTTATGGACAAAGAGCAGGACGCTAAGCGTCAGTTCTAGCCTGCCTTCCTTCATATTTTGAAACTGAAATATAAGTGAATGACGAAACAGTTTACCTGGTTTCCTGCTGCATACAGATGAGCCAAAAGTTCACCAGCGATAAAATCTTTCACCTTTGAGTTGCAATAAATCAGAGAATAACCATGACTCGTTTAATATACATTCAAATGCGAAGAATACGTACTGAAAACATTGGGAACTCTTAACCCAACAAAACACTCACTGCATCTAAACACTACAACATCTAAACAATTCAAAGCGTCAAAAAGCAGTAAAAATATCTGATTACAGAAGATGAGAATAAAACAAAGAAAAAACCTAGTTTACCCAGCAATAACTAAACGAAAATACATCCGAATTAAACATAACTGTAACTGATATTAAGTTGTATCTTAGCCGTCATAGACCGGGTAGTGAAATTATTGTGGGGGGGGGGACACGTCACATCCCTCAATTGCGCCCCTGCTAACCATGTTTGTCTTGCGCCAACCTCACAGTTCAAAAAAACTCTGCTTCTATCTTCTATGATGTTATCGTTAAATCTGGTTCCAGCTTTTCTCCTTGCTTTTGTGGCAACACATAAGACCTGTTTAACGGAACTTGCCACGTTCTTACTACCTCAGCAAAGTAACGACGATTTTTGGTTTGCCTGTTTGTCTACCTGTCTACCTGTCAGCAACATACCTCAAAAAGTTTTGGAAAGATTTCGATGAAATTTTCAAGTAATGTCCAAAATAGGTCCGCGAACAAGTGATTAGTTGGGGATATCCGGAATACATTCTGGATTTAGAAATCAAAACTACTAGGAATGAACTCATTTTAATATTACATGAATTTACAATCATTAGGGGAGACCCCAATAGGTACAACTGTAACAGCTCATAAATCCTCAACTATTGAGGACACCTTTATGGGGAAAACCCAGTCACCATGACTCTCGTTGGCACACCTAATTTGAATATTAGAAAACTGAATTCCATCTCATCCTATAAGCTTGGCGGAGACTAGCGCTCTCAATGAGTATCTACTTCTCGAAGAATGTGTCCAGGAAAGTGTCATTCTTGTTTCACGAAAATATTTGAGTCTCTCTTAGTCTACCTTACAAAGAAAACATTTATTAGTTTTTATAGGTCTAGCAACTCTTCATTACAAGCACTATATGCTGCATCTAATGATGACGTATGTCTGCATGTGATAAAACATATACACTGTAAAAAATCCGAAACAACCTCAACCTCGTGTCGAGAACAATACATTCGCAGCATATCATCACGGACAATAACGTATTTACTTAACTTGCACGGAAAAGTAATAAGAAAACACTGGAAATTGCAGGATGCAATTAAACCTAGATAGCAGTAAAAACTTCTTCAATCATAGAACTATAAAATCAACACGCAATGAAGTCACGGTTATAATTATTACGTGACCAAGGACACTTTTCCTACGAAATAATACGCCGAATAACTGTTTAAGGAGAAGCAAAATCATAAACAATACACAGGGTGTTATTGAACGATATTTGAACACCGTGACAGCACAGTAAAACACTGTTATAAATATTATTACTGCTTAGTCCTCCTGTTCAATTGCTGCGCCATAGCAGATAAGGCGATGACCTTCCAACCCAGGAGATGTAAGAACGAGTTCAATTATGCCAAAAAAGGTTCCTTGGTAAGGGAAGATAACGTTAGTCAACCTTAACTTCCTTGTAACATTCAACAACAATGAGATAAAGGTCAGCTACGCCCATAAAGGGGTACAAGTTTTCCTCGTTATCCAATAGATAAGTTACTTCACATCTTTCAATGCCACGCACTCCAGTCTGTCTAATATTGCAGCACACAGTAAAACCATAAACGTGACGAAGCAACTACCAAGATACAAACTATGATATAGACTAGTCACAATGGCTAACACTATACTTCATATCCACAGTTATTACAATGTATCAATATATTTGTTAACGCAGATATTTCATGCACGCAACGTTGCTTTACATACCGCTTGAAATATCGGAAAAAATGACTTGAAACTGCAAATATCCATGACCACATAAACTCATTTAGACCGTAATGACAGATTAAGTTTTGACGTATGTCTCTTGATTACACACATGATCACTTTAATTAACTTCCGTTAAAACCCTTTTTGTTGACAAAAACTGGCCACCAATGGGCTAATACTTTCAGATGGCCTATAGAATCCTCAAGCCTTGCAGTTGGAGCCATGTAGAGCTATACCTCAAACAAGTCTGTGATTGAGTCTTAGAAACTATGCTACTTACAGAATTGATCACCATGAACATCACAGTCTTTGGGACAAGATCTTGAATTGACTTGCTGACAATTTTCATGTAAGAATCCACCAAATTTCGTATAGTTTCAACTTGCCTCTCCATCACAGGATCCATACTGCCAAGCTCACTACCCTGTAAAAATAAAAAATTGCTTCAAAATGTTATAGCACTTAACAGTTGTGTTTCTCAGTTTAATGATAGCGCATCTAAAACCAAATACTGACATACTAGTTTCATATTTCTGTAAACAACAATTTAAAACAAAAGCATAAATAAGGAAAGAAAACTATTTCTTGCATACATAAACCAAAAGGCTACAAAAAGCGACTTATGACTACAATCAATTACGTATGCATATACGATATTTGAAAATCGCCTTGAAAATTTGCGACATTGCGCTAAAAACATACTTAAAAGCTTTTTTTCGTCTGACACTCTTCAAAGTATGAATCGTCAGAAAGGAAAGTACGTGAATATGGCAACCTATCTAATTTTAAACCTATGGCAGAATTGCATGTTTTGGCGAGATGGCTGTCCTCTACGAGGAATTGATAGGCCAACATTTAAAAGAAAATTCAGAATGCGCCAAATGTATAAAGACGAGAATTTCCGGATAATTGGCAGAGCTAGATCGTCCTTTTATTTAAGTGTATTAGAGTCTGTCTACATTAAAACAAGAAAGCCAGTACTCCGTAGGCGGAAAGAGTTCGTTTTTTCACTTGGACTCTTCCAATAATGTCTTGTTTCTTCATTTTCATTTTCTTTGTTTCCTTTCTTGTCTAGGATTGGCTAGTTTTGCTACATGTTTCGTATAAATAGGTTGCCATATTCATATACTTTCCTTTCTGACGTTTCATACT
>JANTCA010066099.1:0-15000 GCA_024741275.1 Chironex yamaguchii | reverse complement strand
TCAGGTCTTGGGACTAACCCAGTTACCATATTTGGTAATGGTATCTTCATAAAACTACGGCTTGTCAGGTCTTGGGACTAACCCAGTTACCATATTTGGTAATGGTATCGTCATGAAATCACGCTTCGCAAGGGAATCATCGTGGGCAAAACCCCCATTAACATGACACCTTTTACTCCAGGCCATTTGATTACTCATATTGACTAGGTGGAGGCTTGCGCTATGGGAGCGCTTTTAGGTGGGGTTTTTTTTTGATGCCCTTGATTAAAACTGGGCTGAAGGGGTGGTTGCAGACCAGCTTCAGTGATCATCTCGTGCTGTCCCTTTTCTGGGCTTCATTTCCCCAGACGTATTAAGATGATAGGGGGTGTTAGTTGGAAATTTTCATTAGGTTAAGACCAATGAGCAAGGAGTGGTTTCGTAGCATGATAGTGGCATCAGCATTATGCAGACGAAGAAATGAAAACGATCGCAAAAAGGCATGGCATCAGTTTTGCTGTAATCCTGATTTGCTGCTGTAGCTTGATAGCATCAATTTAACTGGTTAAATTCAATCTGTATAAGCGCTGATATAATTAAATGTTATTAATTTCAAGTTTGTTGTGCGTGACATTACGTTACTAAGGCTGGACATAAGCTAGAACAAAACAATGATATAAAAGTGCTAAAGGTGCTGATCTCCATCTCCTTATGATTTGCGATAACCGAGGCAAATTCCTTTATGGTGACCATTTTGAATGGTTTTAAAAAGTTACCATAGACGAGGGTAGTAACAAATTATTGATTATATCAGAGCTGGGGGGTAGGGTGAAAGATTTATTGTCCGAAGTGCTGAAATAATTGCAATAGGGAATAGTAAACGCTTGTTTTTAAGGAAGTGCAACTTGATGTGTAACGACTATGTTGAAATTTTGCAACCGATATTTTGAATCTGTTTCTTTACATTATGTCTTATGTTTCTTCATGCAACCTCCAATACGTTTCTTGGTGACATTAATTTGACAAACATTTTGTAACTAACATATAACGTTACTTACTTTTGACAAGGAACTATCCTCACTATCATTAACACCAAGTGATACGAAATTCCAAGGGACATTGGTGCTTTCTATGGAGTCTTCCTGCCTAATGGTTTCCATAGGAATACTATCTATGGCCCACGAGAAAGACCCACAATATTCTCTATAATTAGTAAAGAGGGTTCGAGTAAAATCGAAGGGTTGGATATTTTTCATAACATTAATAATTGTGAGAGGACGTTTCTTGCAGTATTAAGTCTACTGTTATTGGTTTAAGTTCACAAAGCAACTAAATCGAAGCTTTTTTTAAAGTATTGATGCTCTTCATAGCATTTCTTACTTCATAGTGGACTTGAAGATTCAACCATGAAATCTATCGTTCTATAATATATTTTACTTTGAATTATATATCCTAAGATCGTCATCGGGAATTTGTGAAGTGATATCTGGGTTATTAAACTTTTTAAAACAAATCTGTATGCTTAACTAGACTTGCCAATAAATAGAGTTTAAAGGAATAAATGAACATAAGAAGCACGTGACTGAATGTTGGCAAAAATTTTGCCAGATCGGGAAGGTATAGTCATCGCATTCCTGTGTTCGAAAGTTCGAAAAATATGAATTAACAAGAAACGTCTCTTGTTAGTATTATCAGTTGGCTTGCCGTATCAGAATGCCTTGTTTTGTATGTTGCATTTTTGGAAACCACTTGATTCATCTACAACTAGATATTGTCACATAAGCTAAACCCTTAATCCACTTGTTTCCGCACTGCCCCTCATTTATCAATATTGGTTTTTCCAACCCCCCTCCCCCCCATCAAATCCAGTTCCATTATCACTCGAGACCCAGATCATATACCCACAACTGATATTTCAATGAAATTGTGGTTGCTCAATTTTGCGTTTTGCCACCATTCAAGATGGCCACCAAATAACAATTAATTTGCCTCACATTGAAAGCGTGCGTTGGACATCGAGCGCATTCGGTGCGTTTATATCAGCGGAACAAAACGCCTTTAGGCTAGCTGTTGACTGAACAGCAAAGCTCAAAAAGATCTTGGAAAACAGGAAATAGTCCTATGCAGACTAAGATAAGATCGCGTAGTTGCTATAGTAGTATGTTCTCCATGGTTTAATATCATATGAAGTATGAAGTAATTTAGTGGGAATAAGTACAAAATAGGGTTTCTAACTTCACACCCGCATACCGCATAGGGTATCGGAGATTGGATTGGTATCTCATCGGCACGAATACTGACCATATAGACGTAGAACAGTTAAGTAAGTACAGTATTGACCTTCGAACGCGCCATTGATACCTTAGCGATCCACCAGGCGAACCCTCTCCTCTTGGGCAGGATCACACTTCTAAACTACCACCTGATAATTGATTACATTTATTGTTGTAATATGGCTGCCTGACGTACAGACTTCAAATCTATCTCTACTCCTGATTTTTGTTGGTTTTTTACGTGTTTAAATATAGAACTGTATTAGGGTGCTCTTTATCAAGCGTTGCTAATTTTCCTGTAGAGCTTTTGAGATGAACATCGAATTTGGCCTGTTCGCACTAGAAACATGACACACTTTGTCAAGCTGGATAAATCCTAGATTCAGACAATGGACTGAAACTCTACCAAATACTAATCACTCCGTCCTTGTGGTACGTCTGACCTTGAGGTATGTTGGTCAGAGATAAACAAAAAAGCTTCCCTATTGAATATATAAATTGTATAATGTCCGCCATGGTGAAGGTTATAAACGGAATTATTTTACTGTAAATACAGTTATTGAACATTAACCACAATACACTCATGCTACGGTAACTAAAGAGCCTGTTCACCAGAGCTTCGATCCCAGGACTCACGACTTGGTTGATACTCCACTGATGACAATTTCATTACTTCCGTTTCTATGGAACTAGTACAACCGTGCAGTGATTGCCGTGTAGACACAAAACACATTATGCTTGTAAGTGTAAACGTAGTAGACACCCAATAACACAAGTGGATCGGGGTTAAATGACCAAAATCCTTTCGAGCTGCTCCATTGAGCTGAATTGCTTAATAAGGAAGGCGTCATACGTGCAGTCTCGAGAGCCGGGTTTGAATCTCCGATGGCCACAATCAAGGCTTTGCTAGGCTGTTTAGTACACAATACCACAGTCGCACCCACGAAGTCGATTTTTTCCTTGCCCTATGGAGACGATTCCATAAACTTTATTTGTATACTTGTTTAACTTGCCAGCATTCTCTAACGATCAATCGATCAACGAAAATTGTGACTGCGCTTTTGAGGTCTACCTCAGCTGTACGTGAAAAAGCCCTTATCTTTGTATTTCCTAGCCCCTATGACATTGATTATCACCTCTAGGGTTGCTCTGTCGCACATTCAAGGCATGGGTTAAGCTTCAAAAAGCTGAATAAAAAGACGCTGCATGACCCAGAGCACAGAAGAGTACATTGTCACTTGTACTTACTTTTCTTTGTCAATCGGTATTACGTTCGACTGGGTCATCACCTTACTGAGGGCTGAAAATCTGTATACCAATGGATTTAGTTTTGTACTTGTATTGTCTCATATACTACAATACAATGTGAAGGCATCAATGACAATGTCATTCTGCTCAGGAAAATATATGTAAGGTTTTGACCTGTCCACATAACTAACCTAAAACCATTTCATAACCCAAGTGCACCTTGCTGTTTTGACATTGTTTGACATACTTAAATCTTCAATTCCCGTATAGCTGTGTTTGTGGGTAAAAAGTGGCGTGTCCGTGGGGAGGAATTAGGGATTCCGGGCCCCCAGGAGCCGCACAAAATAGTAAAGAGGGTGATAAGAATAGTTTAACCTGAACCTCTGGAAACGTGATTTTGAATCATGATGATGCTCGTAGCTAAACATAGTTTAGTTACACAGTCAGGAAATCGTGACATCTCAAATTCACGTCCGAGCAACGACGTCCCGGTAGCTTAGTTATCAGAGCATTCTTTCCAAATAGCAGAAGGTTGTTCGTTCCGTCCCTATCCAGGACGTAAGATTTGTTTCTCAGAGTTTCAATGAAATCACTTTCAATTCACACAGAAATTACACGGTCGCAATTCATAGATCACAAAAGCATGACATTAGTGACCCCGACGTAACATTTACCAAGACATTTGTAACTGTTTCCCAAGAAACAACATTATATTTCGAAAAAAGATACAGCTTTTAGCGTTTGTGGAGACATTTGTGGTCATTCAGTGGTTTTGAGGTTTGTAAATTTAGGTGAACCAAGAATTTTTGCGAATGATTGTGGCTTCCAATGCACAATTCCTTGCGCGTTCATGCATATGGAAGCTCGATACGTTAAAGTATGTTGCAAATTTAAGTTCGAATCACAAAAAACGTACTTTGAACATAGTACTGATAACTGTGAGCTCTGACTTATCATATAACTACGTTAACTTCTAACATTTAAGTGACCCGCTCATAAGTGACCCGCTCATTCTTAACTACTTACAAAGTTACGTGACCACTCATGGGATCTCAGCTCTAGTCTTGTAATCATTGTGCGTTGCGCGGAATCTTCCCATTAAAATGAATAAGGGCCTGTGAGGGTACGAAGTTATCAGAAGCGAACCTTTTATGAGGAAAGGAGAGGGCGTTTTTAGTAAATTAGAGTTTTGTTAGATTTCTGTCACTTGTTTCCTACTATGCCAATCTCAGATTTCTCGTCAAACATGGCCTTGTTTGCTTGTTTCTCCCATAAATTAGGTCACGTCTGAAAAAGAGCACACAAAGTCCTTAAACTCAACAAAAGTTTAAAATACACACAAAATGTTGTCCAATACTCTGTAACATAAATGTATCGAAAAAAGAACAAGCAGGCATATGCCATTTCCCCACTCAAATGATGAGTGGCATATTCACAGGGGGATGAGGGGGAGGAACCCAGGCTGTGTAATGAAATTTGCAATAAACATAAAAGAGTCGATAAGAATACTTTAAACGGCTTGGCCGTAGACCATTCCATTGGAGCAAGTCCCTGGACCCTTGCCCTCATCTCCCCCCCCCCTACATTTTTGTTTTTCATGTGCAGACAGCTTCGCCATAGAAAATTCCGTTAGGGCAAATCCCTGGACCCTTACCCTCATCTCCCCCCCCCCTACATTTTTGTTTTTCATGTGCAAACGGCTTGGCCATAGAAAATTCCGTTAGGGCAAATCCCTGGACCCTTACCCTCATCTCTTCCCCTCCCCCCTACATTTTTGTTTTACATGTGCAAACGGCTTGGTCATAGAAAATTCCGTTAGGGCGAATCCCTGGACCCTCCCCCCAAACTCGCCGACTTTATTAGGCCAAGTGTAATCATACTTTCAACCGACATTCACGATTCACATGACTTTAGCAAAATGGAAGTTCATTCAATAAACATGGATGAGTTGGTGTTAAACAAAAGCTCCCAACAGTTTGTTATTTGTTTTCGGTTGCAATGCGATGGAAAAGAAAGGAAAAGGGTGGAGTGTCCATCAATTCTTAATTTTTCAGCCATAAATCCTAGGGATGTTTTGATATATCGCTTCTCATGTCTTATTTTTTACGTTTAAGGGACGTCATTTGGAGCTCTTACAGAAATATATGTAAATTTTCAGTCATCTTAAATTACATATTGAAAATTGTTAGATTTCCGACAGAACACAGAGGGGTTACAGTAAATATTTGTAAAAGGCAACTTGTATTTAGCTGGGGGTGTTGTTATATGGTTATGTCAATCATCGACTATGGCTAAATTGTGAAGGGTGACTTGTTTTACTACCCGTGATTAATAATGTATGAATCAAGTGGAAGCGACGGAGCCAATTCTGTCGGATTAAGTATGTGGTCGAGTTAGCACTCGTTACATCGTTACAGCAGTGGCGTATTGACAGGGGAGGGGGATGAGGGTTCCAGGCCCCACTTTTGATAAGACAACAAAACAAGAGCGACCAAAATCGCGCGAAATAAGTTTACTGTGATTGGTTAATTCATAGTCACAGGAATAAGAAAATCTTATGACTGTTCTTATGACTATGGTTAATTACATCCGTGTGACCAGTCTTTAACAGTGGATCGGCGACGTTGGCATGTTCCCATTAAAGTTTTGTTTGAACTCAGAGAAACTCTCCCGACCTAGCGAGTCACGGTGACTACGATCACAAGAAAGGGTTCCCATTAAGTCGGGGGTCCTGCAGACTGTCGTAGACGATCACCGATACTCTTACCATATTATGTCTAACCAAGCTAAAAGGATGGTCCATGATAACCGACCAAGTAGCAATATATTTGGTAAGAATGTTTTAAAGGTTTTCGTTTAAAAGCAATACTTTGCAGGTAAGCCCAGCCACCCCAATCCTCCCGTGCTGTTGTGTCATAGTACCCAGTCCTTTTACTATCGGTTTCGACATGGTGGCATTTGGGCGCTGTCTTCTGCATGTATACTTCCTCAAATCAACCGACAACAAGGAGATGCCATGCAGCTAGGGTACTGCGATTATGATACAATGTGATGCCTGTAAAGCAGACACCAATTTTTCAACATTTTGATGACTATTCTTTGGGTGTCCACTTAATACAAGGTTTTCCGAAAGTTAAATCGAAATTGTTTTGATAGAGTCATAACCGTTTATAAACTACTAAATCAAATCTACAACTTGAGTAGACTGGCATACGAGTTAATAGGAGAGCTAGCTACAGAGAATGGAAGGCATAGATGTAGACGTTATTGGAAGCCATTGTGTAATATGTAGTTATAAGGGTATTCGTTGATAACGTCGGCAAAAATTCGAGATTTTTGACCCCCTCTTTTTGATGTGGAAATGTCCAGCACATCTACCAATGGATCAATTTTTCTTACCAGCTTATAGCCATAGATTTCAACGTACAGTATATGCATGTAGCGTGCTTATTTGCTAAACCCAGTATTATTTGAAATGCTCTTTAACACAAAGCGAGAAGAAAGGGCTTAACAAGAGAAAGAATGATAAATGCCGTGGAACTTCTTAAAGGTTGCATTCGAACATTTTCTGAAAATACCAAGATACTTGGATCTTTCAATCAAATTCCTAAAGTTTTAAACGATCAGGTCAACGCTAGTCACGCCTGCCAATCCTCTTCTCCTACGATTTGTCGATTAAGAAGTATCTTCTATTTGTTAATCCTCTTTAGAACAGGGCAAAACAGAGAAGTTTACTTCATCTGGCACGACGTGGTGTTTCACTCTCAAATTTGAAACAATTAATGCATAAGATCGATACCCTTAATCTGAATTAGTCTTTTAAAATATATTGAAACTTTACCTCCTATTTGGAACACGGAACCTTCGGAAAATTTCGGACCTAGATAGCCTTGTAGCATGACGAGAGGAAGCTTGTACACAGGTTAGAACTAAAGAGAACTGGTGCCAAACTAACGTAGAAAGAGGTAGTAGGGACATAGAAAAAAATCACCAACAAATATTTGAGCAGATAAAGGTTGCAAAAGAGGCAGAGAGGAAGAAACGTTTAGGGAAAACAAAGCAAAGACAAAAATAAAAATGAAAAATGGACTAATGTGGATGTCAATGCAAGTTTCAGTCTAAGTTACGCTCGTTAGTTTGAAGGTTTTCCTATATGTGTGTAAGTCATTTGTCGGAGGTAAGTATTGGCAACCGTTCATATTAGGCGGCTTCCTTTTTTATCTCCTATCACCTATTGGCATATGCTATCCGCCATCGCTCAGCTAACTGAAAATAAGAATACGCAGTAGTAATTTCGTAGACAAATTTTGAAAGCGTTTGTCGGCGGATGATAAAGAACGCTGGTGTGCTGGGAAAATATGGACACCCACAAGTTATAGAACAATCTTTTAAATTAATATACTCCATTTTTCCAAGAGTGTTATCAAATCACAGCATGAATTTGTTATCTACTATTGCGAGGATGTAACTTACGTCATGGTGTAAGGCATACTAATAATACAGCTATCCACAAGAAAGCGCAACGGATCTTAATAACATCCTAGTCGGAACGAGACAGAAATATTTTGAAGGCACAGACAATGTCCGGCTCTTCATTCTTTAAGATTACGCGGACATAGCTTCCTTTTAAATGTTCTGAGGACAGGAAATTTCGATACCGAACCCGCCACCTCTGTTTTAAGTTCCCTTCGTAAGGGCTGGCTGCCTCTAAAGTTTGTTTTTCATTTGCAACTGAAATCGTGCATGGATCATACTTTTCTCCAACAGAGTCGTACAGTTATCAACTATGTATTCTATCCATTATTTATAAACTCATCCGCTGACCCAGCAAATTGCCGACACATAATGCCACTCAAGACAGAAGCTTTTGCTATTCTGTGAGGTAAGTTCAACGTGAAGGGTGTGAGTCAAGAACAAAGCATATTGCATGACGATTTTTTACATTTTAGACAGGACATAAATGACAGGAAAGTCCTTCGTAATAATATTTGGAATGCATCGAGGTAGCCAGTGAGCCAATTAAATTATATCCTGATTAGACCAGACTGTCAGAGAAAGAAACATGACTTAAAATGATCAGACTATTTTTGATAGCATGCCACAACATTACAGGACGAAACATAACAAATGCGAAACTTAGTCTTTCGTTGAATATGAAAGAAAAGTGACAAGAAAAGACAATATTTATTTTCACTTTTTCTGATCCTTGAAACTTGATTTTGAAGGTGAAATTTCTGGGCTATCGAAACTGCTGAACGCTACGCCTCAATGTGTGCGTGAGTAGATTTTGACTTTTTTTGATCTACGATCCTCGAAACTTGATTTCGAAGGTGAAATTTCTGAGCCGTCGAAACTGCTGAAAGCTACCTCTCAGTGTGTGCGTGAGTAGATTTTGACTTTTTTGATCTACGATCCTCGAAGCTTGATTTTGAAGGTGAACTTTCTGGGCCGTCGAACTGCTGAAAGCCACCTCTCAATGTGTGCGTGAGTAGATTTTGACTTTTTTTGATCTACGATCCTCGAAACTTGATTTTGAAGGTGAAATTTCTGGGCCGTCGAAACTGCTGAAAGCTACCTCTCAATGTGTGCGTACGTATTAAGAATTTTTAAGAATTTATTACAGTTTTAAAAATTCTAGTGGAAGTCCTTGCCGACTCCATGGAAGCCATTGATGATTGAAGTTTATCATGCCATGAGTCGTGAGCTTTTTCTGAACGTTTTGTTCGAACACTGTTGTGCGTAGTAAGTCTAGGACAAAGATGATACTTATTCTTGTGCGATAGACTTCAGTAGCAGCTAGGAGCATAGGGGCACGGGAGACGGGAAAGTAGTAGAATCTGATGTGTGTGTGTGTGTGTGTGTGTATTTGTATGCATGTTTGCTTTGGGAGTAGGATGGGATGGGACACTGTTACGAGTTTTCTTGTGATAGCCACCAGCTATGAAATATTTTTTCGGGAGCCGGCATCCCCCCTCCCAATACTTCTGCCCCGTACTCTTATGTTTAGAATGGACTGGGGTCTCCCGTTACTACTTGCACGGAAATCTTGTTGCTTCGCACGAAATGTGCTTGGTGCTTGAGTAGTAAGTGTTAACGCAAGTGACATAGCAAGTCCTGTGAAAAGCGTAGTCAAGGGTCACAGAAATGAAAAATAAATTTGGATTCTTTTTAATATCCAGCTGTTTCATTTCCACGTAGTTAATTGTTAGCAGGTAGACAACATCAGTATAACAGGACAGAATTTATCTGTGATTATCAAATGCTCTCTGTGTCGGCATGGAGTTTATTTTGGAGTGACTATGTTTTTAAAAGTAGCACAACATTGCTTGCTTTCTGCAAGTTTTAAGAATTTGATCCTACATCCCGCGCTCAGAATTTGGGTGTTTGTATCACTTGACGTCATTACTTATTGATATCCGTTCGACGATTTTGAATAAGTTATGATATGCGAAGATTTTGAACAGCAGTACAAAAATATGCGTGGAGGGCAGTCGAATTTGTAGATTGCATTGAACATGAAATAAATGTACTTTTTATATAAAGCCCATAGTTCTACTGAAAAGAGCCGTGTCTGCAATTTTCCTTTACTCAGCTGAGAATGCAACTTACGTAACTAGAAGCAATACAAGAGCCCAAACCTCCGCCAAAATGAATTTTCAAATGACTTGGAGTAATAGACGCCATTTGATCTGACATGTTCCCCATTTTCCTTACTAGTTGTGGTTTAATGAAAATACCATTTATCAAATACGGTAACCGGGTTTTCCGTCCAAGACTTCCGCACTAGCCGTAGTTTTATGACGGAATCGTCATCAAGATAGTGATCAACAATCTAGGATTTGATCCGGATCACCTCCAAATTCTCATCATTTTTTCGTTATCCCAGTTGGGACACTATCTGAAAATTTCGTCAAAATCCATGTAGAAGTTTTCGAGGTACCTTGCTAACGAACAGACAAACAAACAAACAAAAAAACAACCCTGGCAAACACATATCCTCGTGGTGGTTGAAGTTATCGGAGTATATTAATGCCCACTACTGCGATATATTGATTACTTTATTAGATGTCTTTACTTACAGAGGAGAAAGACAGTCTCTTTAATAGGTAAATATAGTGGCCTGTAAGGGAGTAAGAAATCGATAGTTGGGAAGCAAGAAAGGAAAAGAAGCCGTGAATACAGAGAATGAAAGCGAGAAAAGAAAAAGGAAAAAGGATGCTATGGATTCATTGTTATATACAGAAGTAAAGTAATGACTGTAACCAATAGAGTGTGGAGCCCGGGTCTCACGACTGCAAATCTGACGTCTTCCAGTTGACTTGAACAATTCGGTAGTAAAGGTTGAAAGACTATTAAGCATTAAACACTGCATGTTGAGGATTATACCATAAATCATCAATTTGACATTACCTAAGATGTACTGGGCAATTGAAAAGATGGCGGACATCATGAGGTCCATTGCCAAAGGATGTATAATAGTCAGCTATTTATTGTTTAGCCTGTTTTGATATCAGTTGAGGTAGTAATAGTGTCCAGATCTTAGCTGGCTTAGCGGGCTGGACTGTTTACCAGTCATTTCATATTGTCGTCGAGTCATATTTGTCGCCATTTCATATTTTCGTCATGTCATATTTTTCGTTATTTCATATTTTCGTCATGTCATATTTGTCGTTATTTCATATTGTCGTCATGTCATATTTGTCGTCATTTCATATTGTCGTCATGTCATATTTGTCGTTATTTATATTGTCGTCATGTCATATTTGTCGTCATTTCATATTGTCGTCATGTCATATTTGTCGTCATTTCATATTATCGTCATGTCATATTTGTCGTCAATTCATATTGTCGTCATGTCATATCTGTTGAGTTTACTTCGGACGAATTGAAATAAAATCTTTGTTGTCCTTTCGTTATAATCCATGCATGGTGTGCAAAGAGTAGACATCAAGACTTCAGAACTTTCGAATAGAAATCAGTTTGCAAAGATACAATCACCGATCAATGAAACAACCCTCCTACATTGTTTTGCCACTCCGCCCTTATTTCGTGGTGTAATTTGTTACAATTCATGCATAATTGACACTTCGCAACTTTTGAGTTAAAATAGAGTAACATTCTGGCATTCTGTCGCTTGCTTCTGCTCATCACAATAAGGCGATGTCTATCTTTCCGCCTACATGGCTGCCCCTAAAGTGCAAGTGAGAGGAGAATGCTCAAAATCTCTCAATACTCTTGGCGGGCACGGAGTTCCCTTTGTTAACCTCACAGATATTGTTCTGCATTTCCAGTGAACCTTTTTCAAGTCTGTTTTGAATTTGTCTTGTATTTATCGATGTTATAACCGTAAGGATATTGAATAATAAGTATATGCTTTGTTTAAAGACTGTAATGGAAGATCAGCGTCACAGCCAAGGATTACTTGGTCAATGTGTACAGTTATACACTGACCTACGACATGAGTACTCAAATTAACGGAATCGGTCGCAGTTGGTAGAAAGTCCATAATTTTCAGAGAAGGAAAAATTTCAGACTTACAAGATCCTTTTGCTTATCTGAGATGCCCTAAAAACAAGTTAACTGCCAATACTAGGAGAATAAATCGTGTTGATATTTAGCGTGATGCTAGTTAAAATTCTTGCTAGCTCATTGCCGTTAAACAGCTTTTATAAAATCCTGCTGAAAACAATCTTTAAAGAGGAACTAGCTTTTTATTAAGGGGAAGTCTTACATACCCTGAGAGAACAAAGGATGTTCCATGATGTTGATATGCTAACACTGTCATGGTGTTGACCACCATTTGACATGCGTGCGGCAAAGTAGAAAATTATCACACATCTTGCTAGCGACGCAGTGCCTCGGATAGTACTTCATTTACTCGTAAAACATGAAATGGCTAGTTCCAGTCTGGTCGAGTTAATATTTGGGAAACCTCACTTTAAATAACGAGGACTCTCTTTGTTGATGTCCTTCGGTTAACATTCTTTAGACGTTGACGGTCAATTCAATCATCCTAAGTCTACAATAACACAACCTCAAGGTGATTTATTTTTGTCAAACGTCACTCTTGAAGCATAGTAACTTCGAAACTTTGCCACTACCATGGTTTCTGCAATGAGTGCTTTTTAAATTTGAAGGATATTTTCCATCCATTTTGTTTAGTGCCCCTTTGCACCATAGTAGACCATGCCTCAAATAAACAAAAGTGGGCCCCACTTGGAGCTGTACTCCTTTGCGTCAACTACTCACTTCCCTGAAACTTCAGCTAATGGCTTTTTGATGGCTTGTCCTTCTTTGTTCGAAGTCTGGTCAACCCACGTTTTTAAAAATTGCCCTCCTGATTTTAGAGGACTTTGTTTGAGTAAATAATAGTAAAAAATGTACCTTCTGTTTAGCTGCACGTTCCTTACTTAATCTAAGTTTTCTCGATGGTACAAAACAGTTTAATTGTTGTGTTTTCGAGAGCCTAGAATATGGGGCCACTCTGTCTTAGGCAATTTTTCAATTATGTGTGAATAGCGAAGCGGTTACATGAAAGTTACCCTGTAGGTCCAATGCCTTTACCTGTAGGCCCAATGCCTTTCCCTGTAGGCCCAATGCCTTTCCCTGTAGGCCCAATGCCTTTCCCTGTAGGCCCAATGCTTTTCCCTGTAGGCCCAATGCTTTTCCCTGTAGGCCCAATGCCTTCCCCAACAGTTATTCTCAAAATCGAAAAAATTCCCCAGTAGTTTGAGCCCTTTCCTGTAATGTGCTTAGTAATGCTTTTTGCATTGGTCCTTCATATTGATGAATAATGGCGACCCCTGCATCTCTCTTGTGATGTTGGGCAAATTTGCCCCAGTTGTCGAAATTTCTTTAAAATGCTCTAGGTGAGGGCCTTTTCCTAGTTATTCTCGTTAATTGTCTCTACAGCACCATGTTATTCTCACCTTTCAAAATAATTGTAAGTGACTCTCATCTCATGTACAATAGCTTAAAATTTCAAATAATAGTGCTGGTATACAAACATCACTACTTGAACCGACCAGGATTTCCTCTAAACCGAATAGGAAACGCAATTTTTTACCCTCAGAGCACCTACTACTGCGATTGCGCAAGTAAAAGCAGTATTGGCATCCTTACAGTATGTCATATTTACTAAGCATGCGTCCTAGCAACGCTGTGACCCCGAAGTTATTTATACAGTTTAAAATTTCATAGTTTGCAATACCATTTGTAAGATAAGATACATACTGTAAGGTTTTATGTTCGATATTCCGCAAAGTATCGATCGACTGCATGCCAACTACATGTATAATAATATAAAAATCGTATAAATTTTATGAAAGACTTCGATTGTTTCAAAAGGTTGAGCACTTTATGCAAATGTAACCGATAAGGATTTGTCTGGTGTGGTGGGATTTAGTAATTTAAGAAAATAGATAATTCTATAGATTTGTAGAACTGCTTTGCCGGATCTAAGAGCGTGCTACTTGTGATACGACATTTGATGCAAAAGGGTACTACTTTTGATGCCACATTTGATGCAAAAGGGTACTACTTGTGATGCCACATTTGATGCAAAAGGGTACTACTTGTGATGCCACATTTGATGCAAAAGGGTACTACTTGTGATGCCACATTTGAGCAAACGGGTACTACTTGTGATGCCACCTTTGATGCAAAAGGGTTCTACTTTTGATACCACATTTGATGCAAAAGGGTACTAGTTGTGATGCCACATTTGATGCAAAAGCGTACTACTTACGATGCCACATTTGATGCAAACGGGTACTACTTGTGATGCCATATTTGATGCAAAAAGGTACTAATTGTGATGTCACATTTGATGCAAAAGGGTACTACTTGTAATGCCACATTTGATGCAAAAAGGTACTACTTGTGATGCCACATTTGATACAAAAAGGTACTACTTGTGATGCCACATTTGATGCAAATGTACCTGGTGCTGATTGCCATTGCCTCTGATTGCTAGGCTTTACTATTTTTAACCGTCTATGTTCGAAAACAATGTAAAACAGAAATTGTGTCTTGCTTGCATTTTCGGGGAGAAGAGGAAGTCATTTTATGGCTGAATGTTTGTAACCATCAGATAAAATAGTAAGGTCTTTGATGATCTCATGGCTATGGCCTTGGTGGTCGCGTACGTGCAAAAGTACAGTTTTTCTCTCCGGGGATCGCCGTTTTGCAATAACAGTCTTACTAAGTGCACTCTTGGTTGGGTACATCTGAAAGAAGGGTGTGACTGCTCCTTAAAGGGTTACTGTTTAGCTTGGTAGATGACGGGAAGAGAAGAGTTAGCCATGTATTACTGACATCTGGGAATAGACAAACATGTTACTGTTTAGCTTGGTAGATGACGGGAAGAGAAGAGTTAGCCATGTATTACTGACATCTGGGAATAGACTAACATGTTACTGTTTAGCTTGGTAGATGACGGGAAGAGAAGAGTTAGCCATGTATTACTGACATCTGGGAATAGACAAACATGTTACTGTTT
>JANTCA010066088.1:0-16057 GCA_024741275.1 Chironex yamaguchii | reverse complement strand
CTACTACTACTACTACTACTACTACTACTACTACTACTACTACTACTACTACTACTACTACTACTACGACTGCTGCTGCTATTACAAGACATTGAGTAGAACAGACGTGCTAGTGTTTTTGCAGATGTTTGAAGGATTTACTTACCTGAATCAAAGCTATTTATCTCTATGTTCTATAGGTAGTTATATTGAGCATGATTCGTTTGAGTTTGCAGGGGGTTTTCTTTGTTTTTGTACTTTCTTCTGCTTGTACAAAAGACTTTATCTCTGGTCAGCCATAGCTAACGATGTAATGTTAAGGTTAATAATGGAACTATTGATTCAATGGATTATCATGTCTCCAGTAGCCTGGCAAGTGAAACTAAACAAGTTCCTGTTACTTTTACATTTATAATATGCTGTTGTGGAAAAAAGGGGTTGTTAGGGGTGTCTGCTTAGGGGTAGAACGTCTAAGTATGAGCAGACGCACTCTCACAGTGGCTCAGCTCTTTGGTCTGTACACAACACTCAACTCACACGTCTACCTCCAAGTACTCATGAAGACACCATGACGGGTAACCCTGGGCAACTGTTTCGGCTAACCGGCAGAACGACGTGTGGGGACTAGTGGGCTAATAGTCCATCAGAGGGCTCACCTACCCTTTTAGTACCTGAAGACTGGTGCGGCAAAGAAGGCGAAGGTCGATTGACGTCCTTTAACTAGCTTTGGAGGAGTTCTAGCAACACTAGTGACAAGTGGTGAAGAGCAGTACTAAGGTGCCAAAGTGGTTACTGGCTAGTCACGTCTGCAGCGGAGTGGCACCCTGCAGACTATCGCAACAAATTTGTCTTTAAGCAGAGCAGGAAGACGAATGCCAATGGTTCTCATTTAGGACTATGGCTTACAAGAGGAGGGTTGTGGAAAAAATTGTAAAGGATTAAATGGATTGAAAAAGCACCACAGAATTTGTAAAGTTATACAAAGACTAAATGAGAATTTATAAAATGATCCGGAAGAGGATATTTTAATAACCAGCACAGAGACTGTTGACCAGAAATGTTGTACAACTTTTAATTTAGAAAAAGAAAGTGGGTTCAGATTTAATGATAAGCATCGACGAAAGGATAGAGTTTTTCTGCCAAAGTCAACATTACAGTGGGAAACAGCCAAGGAATATTTCAGAGACTCTTTTACCAACGGTCAATTCAATCGTAAATCGAAATATTTAGTGTTTGAACCAGACTGATTACACTTACTTTAGGGACGAATTTGGATGTGTTGACAAGACTTGATACAGAATTAAGAGAAAATAGAAGGATTGAATTCGTAAAAGATTTAAAGAGGACCTAGAAGGAGGTGTTGACATGAAAGATATTACGTTTGTTTTGCGGCTTTTAAGATCTAAATTAAGTAAATCAGGCAAAGGATTAAGTAAAAACAGTGATATACTTTAATTCTTTTAATTTCGCGCACTGGGGTGTGCAAAAATTAAAGGCCAAAAATTGAAAAAATACAGTAAAATTGAAAAATCACGACATTCTGTTAACTGAACCTTACTTAATCAATAACAGCAATTTCAGGTGCAATATTGTCATTGTGGTGCTTCAAAGTCAGTTATATCTTCAAACTCATCTTCAAAATCGTCTCAGCAGTGTAAACATTTCCTTTTTCCATAGGTTCAATGGAAATAATTTTCTCTGGTTCAAGATAATATTCCTCCAGGTACTCCTCCATTTTTCTAAATACTTTGCTCAAAGAACCTGCTTTCTTCATGAACAGCAAAATGGGGATATCCGATCCTCCTGTTGGTGTGAGCGATTTCCTGTGCTTGTTGCTTCATACCCGTGCTGCAAGCTCGTCCCCATAGCTTAAAAAGTAAAGACCAAGTCGACTACTTTTGTGACAAACAACTTGAAATTGAGTCAGCTTTCCAGATCAATTTGCTCCCAGATATATTGCAAATGGATCATACACATTTCCAATCTCTTGTTTGACTTGTTAAAATCTGTCCAAAGTTTGGATTCCACGAAGAGCAATAAACATGAAAGCCGCGACTGGTGAAGTTGATTTCAAATTTTTGTTTCCCTCCTTGATCAGCCATGACCAAAACTTTTAAAAATCCAGCCAGCTTTAAAATCTCGCCAACAGAACACGCAATAAAAGTGATTATTTTGGCACCAGCAAAAAAAGCTGTACTCGGCAACGTATGATTAAAACGTGCCCTCGATCATTCTGCAAAAGCAATAAAAATGGCACTGGAAAGTTCCAAAAATCTCAGAGAGACAATAACAAAACCAAGGATCATAAAATGTGATAATATTTTGTTCATATTCAGCTCTCTTCTTGTAACAATGATCCCAGCAATTTAGTGGCTTTGATGAAAACAAAATCGAGTTGCTGACAAAATCGTGTGTCTGTTTGTTTCTGAGCTTGGTGGTCCGAAAATGTCATTGCATAAATACTTCTAATTGAAATCAACCATGAAGAAAATAATTCAAACAGCTTTACTTGCATGAAACCTGACTTCTGTAGAAGAGGATGAAGTCTGTCGAGCAGTTATCATTGATAAAAAGCAAACTTCGACCTCTAGCGAAAGTGAAAAATTATCCTATAAAGGTATGATCCCCAATTTTAGTGCCAAGTGGCCAAATACCTTGTAGTTAATGGTGCACATCCTGCAGCCAAGGTGTATGCTTTATCGGAATCAACGATTCAAGGTTTCATCAAATCGATGAAAGAATGTCAATCAGACAACTCGAATGTCGAGATAGATGCAGTGCTTCCCCAAAAGAGGAGACGTAACACGCTTCTTCCTTCAGAAATCGACCTAAAAGTGATCGATATGATTCAAGAGATGAGAGAATCTGGCACAATTAAACTATGATATTCTTGTTGCAGTTGCAACTGGTAGTTACAGCAAGCTATCGTACAATGCTAAAAGAATATGTTGGCACCATTGAATTCGGAATAAGACGTTATGAATCCATGTTTAGACGCCTCAATTATGTCAAAAGGAAATCAACAACTGCAAAACCACTTACTGGTCCAGGTCTTGCTGCTGAAATGGGCCTCACGTTTTATAAAACTATCAAAGATATTGTAAATCCTAACAAAATCTAATCTCTCTAAATGGGGTATTAAATCTACTATGGATTGCTCTCTTTGCTTAATGCGCGAGTCACTTCTTCATGTAGTTTCCGGTTGCAAAGTATACGTTGAACAGGGTTGCTTTACATGGCGCCGCGACTCTGTCCTAACTTCCATTACTTCTACTTTGGAATCTTTAAAGAACAGAGTTTTCTATGCTAATCTTTCTGAGTACCTCGGTCCGTCAGTCTTACTTGGGCGCGAATTACGTCCCAACCTTCTTCTAACATTATCTAGTAAGTGCATATACATCATGGAACTTACTGTTGGCTTGGAATCAAATCTGCACAATACCTGTCTGCGTATGATAAGCAAAAGTATGATAACTTGATCAAAGAGCTGGCAAATCAGTATGGACGAGTCAATTCATCAACCTTTCAATAAGTACTCTTGGAATATTTGGCAAAACGTCCAAAGATTTCATCATGATGCTAAAAAATTTAGGATACGACAATAATGCAAACAACTACATCGTCAACAAAAATTATGAATTGTTCTTCTTGCAAACATTGTGTTAGTTAAGTTTATTTTTCCCATGTGAAAAATTCAAGTAGTCAATTCCAAGTTACCTGTAGAGCAAAAATTGTATTTTAATGTCCTAAAAAAGTAAATCAAGTTTACACTACTATTACTTCTAATAAATAGTAGAAGTTGAAACTATGACAACAAAAGCTATATGCAACATTTCAAGTCCCATTTCATGTTATTATCACTGGATACGTGCATGCGCTGAAAGGTTCCTTGGGTCATACGAGAAACTGTCCGTCAGTAATGCAACCGATTATGTAAAGACAACGTGTAGGACAGATCTGTATCCAAAGCAAAACATTTTCACTTACAAGGATCTGCAATAAATGTAACTGTCCATGCACGATAATCATCTATGTTGCATTGTGATAGCAGGAACAATTTTTAGGATGAAATCGCCAATATCCGCAGCAAAGTATATTGTTTTGGATATCATCGAAGCTCAAATATACTAGAAAGCCTATCTTCTCTTCATTTCTTGTGTTAATCGTCAAGCATTTGATGACTGGTCATAGATTAACACCAAGGAACCACAATTATTTTACTACCATCGTTAAGGTCAAAAGTGAGGCACGTCCTTTGAAGCCTAAAATGGCGACGTCCTGAAATTGGTGCGGTATGTTAAGTCACTTTTGTTGAGCAAGTAGTTATATGAATTACAATACTGGATTTACAGTAAAACTCTTTCAATCAATTTATAGAGCAAAACGACACGAGGTTATATCTGCTCTCAAATACTTGAAACTCAAAAGCTGTGATGAGAGGTTTAAGGACAGGTCAAGCATCATGTTGTTGGGTCCATTTGATAAAAGTCTGGAAGCACTAATGGTGTCTGCACTGGAAACTTTGGTTCCAGATTCCCACTGTGACTAGAAGATACGCACAAAAAACGGAGATAACATATTATTAAGAATAGTTTGAAGTACTAGATTGCAGCAGAAACTCTCTTGAGCAAAACCTAAACCCTCTTCCCACTTTTTGCCACGTTACGGACCAACTTTCCTATAATCACGTAAATTCTCTTCATTGCTAACCCACCGGCTCTTTCGTCATTGTTCATTAGGTCACTAATACATCGAGTGCAGCGAAATGTCAATCACCAAGGCACCGGTAAGGCATTGGCAGCTAACGGGCCAGTTCTTGAAGCTGGCATCTGTCAGTCCTCATTCCTAAGCCAAGTGCAAATTAAGTGTGTAAATAGGGATAATGTAAGTCCTAATATTTTGGAAACTCCCCCTAACAAACAAGACAATGAGTATAATGTGGAACGCACACTAGAACCTAAGCCTACCAGTAAAACAGTTGCTTTCTCGATTCCTTGATAATTTTCTTGCGAAAAATGCATTCTTACTTTCGTAGTGTCCCTCCCACTTGGAGTACGCCCCCTTTTTATACAAAATTGTGCCTATCATTGCAGAAGCGGTCTCTTCAACAAAAGAAACTATGTTACTGGCGCATACCAATCGCCTTGTCACTATATTGCTTCATTGTTCACTAAGGCCAGAATAGAACGTTGCTTTCTTCAAGTGCCAAATCTAATGGTTCTATTAGGTCCCTTAGTGTGACCTTTCAGTTTTGACTGTGCAGCGGAGTGAATCAGATGTAGCACAATCTATTCATCTCATTCGGAGCGTGGTTTCAAAACAAAGTTTAGAAGTCACACTATGTAAATGGTCAACCATGTGGTTAACCAGACAGTAAACCTCAACACCATACTGAGACATCCGATTCAACTCCGGAACTTAGACATGAGTAACAGCACGTGGCATAAGCCAGGATGGTAGCGTCCATGATGAATCATACCCGAAGCCACTCCTCCTTGGCATATTAACATACTAATGAATATTTTCATGTGCTTAGTGGGGCATTGCAAGGGAAGCTCAGGGTTGTTAAATAACTCAAGCTTTGTTACATTTTGGCATTGTTTTCAAATTTCGCAACAAGAGGCATGCCTATTTGTGCAAGAAAAAGCTGATTAATGCTTAAGTGCACGTTAGGTATCCTTGACAATATCATTCAAATACCGATGCAAAGAGAGAGGGGCCTTTATCCTCAACATGGATGAGCTAAGAATTGCGAAACGTGTTCCAAAAAGGCACTTTGTCAACAGTTAGGAGGCGCCATCACTCTTTCTTCATGAAGTATTTTTCAACATCCGACGAAACAATCAAAATACGAATCATAGTGAGCAATAGGGTGCACTGTGGGAGTCTGGGAACGAACACTGGTTCAACTCAGCACTTAAAAGTGTAATAAGTTTGTCTGCCAGAAACGAGTCACGACTACCTTCTACACTGAAGAATAAAGGAGAAAGACGGTTGCTTCGTGCTGCAGATCAACCCTGAAAAATCTTTTAAGGCTCAAGATGAGGGGATACAAATCTACAATGATTTGATGTGAGATGATACTTTTGTAAGTTGAAAACACTTTTAAAATAATGCTGCAAAGGTCGTGTAATCGCAGTTGTATTTAAGCAACAAATGTAAACTAAATCAATGTTTTGATGACTCAAGCAAGCATTTGAGTATAATGTGCATAAATGACAGACTGTCCCATCGATTTTGACATACGATCATCCATCAGCGATTGTCGTCGGCCCATATGTTTATCTCCGATTCGAGGCTTTATCTCTTCCAGCGACTTGCTGATAGAGGCTCTGCCAGGGGCCAATAACAAAGCAAGATAAGACGTTAGATGGATCCAGTTGAAGATATAGAAGTTGCTGCTGTGTCGTTTACTCTTGCCTAAGTAGCCTCTCTTAATTGTTCATCTAGATCCAATGTGAGTGTTCTCATTACAGCATCGTCCTATCCTCTCTTAGCAATCTAGCCTCAACTGCATAAACGGTATAGCGAGCGTTGCAAGGTTACTTTTCAGACAGATGTCCTTATGCCTGAGCCATGCATGAAGCCTTTAAGAATTTAAAATTTATTCACAAAAAAATTTATCCACATGACCAACACACTGAGCTGTATTAACTTCATCTACCAAGACACAAATAGTGAAGTTAGGTTCAGGGCTGTCATTTTCGAGGTTGTAATGGGGATGAAACCTCCTAATTTTTTTTTTAAATTTCTAATATGTAGTTAATTTAATATGTTTTAAGGAGCAATTAGGGTTTATTTTTCACATTTAGATAATCAATATGCAAGATGCTATGTAGTCCGTTGTCGAGTACTTCAATATAAACCAGGGTAAATTGAATTACAAAACTCGAATGAAAATAGGTCGAAAAATTCTTTTTCCTCAAAGTTCAAAACGTTTTCGGCTAGAGCCCCTGAAAACTGTGGAGGGATGGTTACGCTCGATAAAAAAAAAATTGTGGGCCCGTTTGCTATGCTTGTTGAATATTCTCGTTTCGCTCGTCTTAGAATCTCGAGCTCCTCAATGTCTCAAGACAATTACGACCGTGAGGTCTGGTGCTCATTTTCAACGAGGAGCAGAAAGACGTTCAATTGCAAATTACGACTATGGAGCCAGATCACCAACGCTTGAACCCAGGGGTCCGTATAGTACATATATAAGTTCAGTTCAGTTCATATATAATCTAAATTCTCTACATATAATTTATTATTTTAAAAGTACAGACAAACAATTTACAGAAATAATATTGTTAGAGAAAAATTAATACAATAATACAAGGAAATATAATAATAATAATAATAATAATAATAATAATAATAATAATAAATAAGTATATGAGGGATTAAATAAATTGTTTGCAGCTACTTACTTAAAGGAGTAACTCTCCCAATAGGTAAACTAATCGAGGAGAGAGCCCCCCTAAATATCGCGTGCTCTTTTTAGCAAAGTACAGCAGACCGATAGTTAAAGTTTATATTTCCCAACAATGCGACCTAACGCTAATACACATATAACTAGAAGCAATCTAAGAGCGCAAACCTCCGCCAAGCCAGTATGATTATTCAAACAACATAGGGTTTTCCCCAGGGCGATCTAAATATTTAGATCACCCTGCTTTTCCCACGACAATTTTCTTGTTGGTTTTTAAAGCTATCATTGCCAGATATGTTGACTGGGTTATCTCCACAGACATGATTTCTCCACTAGCACTATGAAAGTTTCATTACCGAAAAAGTGATCCAGAATCCAGAATTTGCATCGGATCACCCCCAAAAGTTAGTCAGTTGTGAATTAGCCCATTTTTGACCTATCCTGTGAATTGAGTCAAAATCCATCGATAGCTTTTGAGATATGTCGTTAACAGACAAACAAACAGACAGGCAAACAGAGAAACGAACTGACAAAGCAACGCCACCAAAACCATACCTTCTTGGGAGATGCAATAAAATATAAATGCTGTAAAATTAGGGCCCCTTTTGAAAAGAAAAACAATCTTAGAATTGTTTACCTGTAAGGTCTTAAACACGCCAAGAACGTTGGACTGAGGGAGTGCACAGAGTGGATAAAGATATTATATTCTGCTCGCAATAAAGTAGTAATATTCCACTATGTACCTTGCGTGTAGGCCTACTTCTGCCTAGCAACTGTCACACTCTCTCCGTCAGGAAGTTTCCAACGATCACTTATTTCAATTATGTTACACATTGCATGCCTTTCAAAGGCTACCCAGACATGAAATACAAAAAGGGTGGCGCTTAATAAGGGCCTGCCATAGCATGTGGACTGGCACTTTGCCTTAGAAGTAGATTTCCTCTTAAGTTTTTCTTAAATTCAGCTGTATTTCATAAAACCTAACTGTCTAACCGTGCGTCACGCCATCCATGTGTTTCAGAGGTGAATCTGTATCAAAGTATGATTCGGAAAGAAAGTCGAGCTTGAAATGAAACAACTGAAATCTCTGATTAAAGGAATGAAAATACCGAGTTCAAGTCCAATTTATTTACAAACAATTGAAAAGTAGAGTCGAACCTGTCTATGGTGGACACGCTGTCTAACGGAGGTGGCATACAGCAAGCCAGTAACAAATGCTAATCAGTGCAAGAGATAGAAAAATTATCTGAGAAGTATTGTTTTGGCAAATGTGCAGATTACCATGTTCACTATTTGACACCATTGCAGCACACTCTTCACCGTTCTTAAAATAGCTAAAATTGGGTTTCATTTCATTAGTATTTTCGACAGAGACAATTTCAAGATTACTTCTGTTTATAAGGTCTCTTGGCAACGTGATAACAAGTCTTAAGCTGGCAAGACAAGAAGATGCCTTTGAATACGCTTTAAAGAACAAAATAGGTCATAAACAGTAAACAACGTGAACAAGATGGTAAAGAACGTAGAAACTCCAGCGTTACAATTAGACGTGAAGACTAGGTTCTATTGCTACTGAATCTATTGATCAACGCAGCAGTGCTAACACTAAACAAAAGGACGAAGAGGAAAACAAGACAACGATAATGAGACGATAGTAAGCTACAGACGTTCAGTATTTACACCTTCTACTAATCCAAACATTTAAGATAATTGATCAGCAATTATGGAGTTGTTAAATGTGTATAGCTTAACTTGTAAATACCTTTTCACTATTTTAATACCTGAAAATGTAAACAGTGTGCGAAATTTTTACTAAAGGATACAATGCGTGCAATGCATGACGACTTGTTGCGTTATTGTTTTTAGCTTTTTCTGAATTGAGGCCGATATTGTTAAATAATAATGTATAACATTGTACGTAAAAATATCCGGTCGGGTGATTGCCAAGATCCAAGCCGACTCTTCCAAATCAATCATGAGAGTTTTCAGTTTTTGGTGCTTACAATTGCCGCCATGGGCATGATGCATATTTTGCAGGTACCTCTTACTTCAATGTTACCATGACGTATCTTATTGTAATATGAATGGTTACCTTATTACAGGTATCATTCTTTGGTAATTGTATACATTGATTGCAAATTACCATAGAATCATTGCATTGCGGGATGTTCTTTCTACGAGATATTCAACATAGCTCATAGCATTCCAGTGTTCGTGTCATCCAACTAAAAGTCAAGTCTTTTAGTATGGGTACAAGTAGATGGAAAATGTATGAGTATGTGCATATTCCTCTTTAACCTCATATGACTGCTAAAAAACTATTACTATTACGTATTACTATATATCTGAAACCACGTCGCTTGCTATCTGATCGAGACAGTTTTATTCTACGTTTCCCATCAGCTTTAGTATAGATCTGACAACCCAAAAACACTTTGGCTTGATGACCAAATGTAAAATGTGACAGTTTCATGCCTTTCGAATTCGTGGCAAACACGAAATCTGAGGAGTTGACTTTGATTTTTAATTGATTTTATGGTAACATTTTTTATCACAGTAGTTGCCATTGAACATAGAAATTGAAATTCGTATCATTGTTGAGGTTATTTTCGGTCACCTTTGAACAGGACCTTGCATAGGTATCAATGCCTTGATTGTGAAAGATGCCTTTGGACTTGAATTTGATGCATAACCAAGGCCATTGCAATGGTCTTAAAACATGCAATTGAATTTGTGGCAATGTTTTGATAATTATAACTGTATTTAAACTTGGAATTTCATCCCTGGCTATGTTTGAATAATCGAAGCTGCCTTTCATTACGGGCATGAATCGATTGCATTGATCAGATCACAACAGTTACCATGAACATTAAGTTAACTTTGTGACATTCTCTCCATCATAAGTGTCGGCTGTAAACATCGGCTTGAGCGTATGTTAATATTATGATGATGGCAATCATCTTCGAATTGGTCTCAATGTTTATATCTTAACAGTTTCCTTTAAGCATACACTTGAAAGCTTTGCAATGTTTCAATGATTGCAGATCCTTTAAACAAAAATTTGCATGGAGGCTCCCTTTCAACGTGGAAGTAAATGGGATCCATCGATCAGGTTAACGAGGTTGTCATTAAAACTGGACTTGAATTAGTGTATTGTCTACATTATTAAGCTTCTTGAGTTTGTGGCATCGGTTGAACCATGGCAGTATACTCTACTCATTGATCTAAAATTTGGCCTAGTTTTAATCAATACATTTGCATTTGAAAGTGTACTCGATTTCATAGAAAAATTTTAGTCGTTCCAACTGCATTGCTCATGGGATTTAGTGGATGGTATAGATACGATCACGAAAGTTGCTTTTGAGTCCAAAACTGAGTATGAAATCAATCTGCATGCTTCTTCCTTATCAACAGTACTCGGTTTATTTTGGAACCATAGTAAATTATATGCTTTCAGTTTTTGCTTTCAGATGAAATCAAGTTAACAACAATTACAATGGCTGTATTCATTGCTCAGTTTGTTCTTAGCCTTCATGGCTCTTCTATATCAAGTCTACCTTAGGCAATATAACACTATGGCTTCCATTTGTTTCCACCATACGCCCCTGATGAAAAGGTCGTCAAATCTGTTAATAAACATTACATGAGCCAGAAGTAAACCAGACCAATTATTCTTTGCAATTGGAGATGCATGTACTAAGGAACATTTTGTTGTAGGAAAATAGAGACAGGTAAGCTCTCACGGCGCATTTGGTCCGAGACTCGTATTGCCCCTTTAGACTAATTCCATGTCTAGAATTTATTTCAGCACGATTCTAGCCAGATTTAATTGATATAGTGAAGAACTCATTGCCACAACAAATTGAGATCAGCAAGGTAAGATAATGGTTCGACAGTAAAACGTCTTTACTATAGACACCCAATCAAAGTGAATGGAAGCAGTTTGCGCAATAAATAAGTCAATGAAGGCTTATGATTGAGATTGTTGAATATAAGATATGGAAACATTGTCCGGGTAAGAAGCTCCTTTCGATCTGGCAGCAGAAGAAAAATGGCCAGAACCAAATTGATGAGAGGGAACAGATCGAGTATGGCCCAAATGGCGCATTTCTAGGTTATTCCAATGGATGACAAGAAATTAAGTATTATTTTGAGTGTAGTTGAAAGCTTGGAAGGGAGACGCAAACTCTGTATCGGCATTTCTCAGTTTAATTCTTTTTCCTGGTTGTTCATGGTACAAAGCTTTAGAGACGTTTTGGATCAGAAATGGTAAATTACTTTTAAGAGACAAGAAGATGAGAAGCGAGAGGTAGTAAGAAAATGCTTAAAAGTCTTAGTGCTTATGACAAGGATGACGTGGTCAGCTGCAAATGATAAGTTGAAAAAATTCAGATCTTAAGATTTGACACAAGGAAGCGAATTGTTAAGCCTATATGCTAAGGAGAATTATTCAAGACTGTTACAACGGAGTGAACCATTTGAAGGAAAGATAAAATTCAGCTGAGGTTAGGACAAAATACTGGGTTGGAAATCCAAGACTTGAGTACAATAAGATGCAAACTATTTTCATTCAGGATTGGAGCATTTGTTATATCCCGTCACCAACTTACGTTTATGATGAATATAAATCAGAATGTATTAGTTATATGTCAATTTCTCAAAATGATATGGTTATTTAGCTTCTAAAATTACTTGTTTTTGGCACAGGTAGCATGGAGAATAAGGTATGAGGCATCAAGTATAGTGAGAGGCATGGTATTGTAAGAGAAGGCAATTTGATGACACAGTTGTCGGGCATGGTAGGGCATCTCATTCTGCATTCCGTGAGAGAAGCACGTACTATTTTTTAAAAACATTAAGTTTCGTTAGACTTCTTCAGACGTTATATCTATTTAGAAGTTGCAGAAATTCAAATCCTGAAAAGACAAAAAGAAGCAATAATTTGGAAAAATGTCCACAAAAGTTAACGATATGGAGTTGAAGAAAGTGAGCAATGAGGAAGAATTAAGAGACCACGAGGAAGAGAACGGAGGTTAGAAATAAAAAAGTAGAGAGGTGTGTAGTCATGCAAAGCTACTTCGCTAGGTTCATGCTGGTAAAATTGTATTTTGCTTGATTCTAGTCAAGGAGGAGGGGGCATGTTTGGGAATCCTCTAAGTGAAAACAAGTCAGTACAACAAAGAGAGTCATTTTGTCATTCATCTTCTTAATAGCAAAGGCAAAACTGTATGACTTAGAACTAAACCAGTAAGGCATGGACATGCATTCTTGATTTTGTGGTAAGTGCTTAAGGAAAGCAGTCACAGACTTTGAGCAAGGAGTGTGTCATTTCCTGTTCATGATTATATTGTGCATTACGACGCTGTATTGCGCTGTATATGATTGAATTGTGAAGTATTATTGTGTACATCTATTGTTATTAAATGAAGTTTATTTTCAGCAAAATACTTGGAAATTGTTGATCATTTTACTGTTTGTAGAAGTGTCTTTCTTAAGTGTTATCAAGGTGAGACAGGAAAGTGGAAGAGATTCTTAGATTATACTTCTTGGTAGATTGAATTCTCACCAAACCAGCAGAAAGTAAATGGTAAGCAATCGGCACTATTCACAAAACTTTTAAAAGCGAATTGACTTACTTCTTTCCTATGATGATGGAAGTTCTTTTTGAACATCGGTTTGTTGAATGACATTGGAAGATCGAGGCAGTTTCATTTGACATCGGCTTGAACTCGCAACTCGCTGCATTAATTAGAACATAGCAACTGCCATTGAACATGGACGTAAAATCGTCGTAATGCTTAGACCATGGAGATTAGCTTTAAACGTTGAATGGAGACGT
The DNA here is from genome assembly GCA_024741275.1 of Chironex yamaguchii. NCBI lineage: Eukaryota > Metazoa > Cnidaria > Cubozoa > Chirodropida > Chirodropidae > Chironex > Chironex yamaguchii. The sequence continues at coordinate 2,828 of JANTCA010066088.1, read as the reverse complement.
TAGAATCTTTTGAAAATGGCAGTTGCCTGTGAGCATTATCTTGAATTCGTGGCATTGCTCAAAACATAGCAACTATCATTAAACACGGAACTTAAATCGTCGTAATACTAAGATCATGGCAACTGCCACTTAACGCTGACTTGGCGTCGTTAGAATCTTTTGAACATGGCAGTTGCCTGTGAGCATTGTTTTGAATTCGCGGCATTCTGTAGAACATAGCAGTTCAGTTCTAAGTATTGCTTAGATCATGGTTGATACTTTGGGAGTAACTCTTACACTCATCGCTATGTTTTGGTCATTGTAATTGCCCTTGAACATTGATTGAACATGAAATCATTGCATTATTTGGCTCATTGGAACTTCCTGAGAACATGGACTTGGGTTCATGACTTTGGTCAATGATAGCCTGAATGCTTGACATTGGCAAGGTCAAACAGTTGCGTTTGACATGGACTAGAATTAGAGAAGTGCCTAGTGGCAATGTTAAGATTACAGAAACTGTCGAAAATATGACCAATGCATGCCAGGTAGCTGGAAAGTGACAAAGTAAAGTCAAAATGCTTGGCAAACTAAGTTGCAAGTGATGATTGCATATTATAAACATTTTCGCCGAAAGGAGGGCCATGTTTCTAGTTTTCACCATTCCCTACAACAATCTCAGCGAACTTTGCTTATCTTGTGTTGTAAGGTTTAAATTCACATTTTCATTATATATTTCCTTAACAAAATTCAGATTAGACTTACTTGTATACATCAATATCCAAATTAAGCTCCTACGTCACTATCTTTTATCTGCAGTCACATTTGAAGTATCGTCCTCTGTTCTTGTTTTGCTTCCATATCAGACTTTTCTAACGCTCTCTCTGCGATTTCTTTGTCCTTACACTCATAATTCAGGTTTATAAGATGACGTGCTTAATGGGGGGCATGCATAGTTCTCTTATTAAAATCAGATCGACCTTCTTCTGCTTGCTAGTTGCGGGTGAGTAGAAAATGTGGTTGTCATATTGAAGGTACCCAAGCCCCGATTGAAGATGTGGACGTTGCTAAGGCTAGTTGAGACAATGAAATTACACTAAAAGAATATTCTGAAATTATAAGCATTGATACAGTACACTGTAAACCTTGTTTCAGAAGTAAGCTTGATAGAAACAAATGAGCCTAGTTTAAGTTCAGCAATGTATCCACACAAGTGTAATTTAACGTTATTGAATGACGCATGAAATTACTGTTGTGTTAACAAAATAAACGAAGTATATACAAAAAGGTGCCATCCTTTAATCACAGAACTTTTTAGCTTCAGATTAAGCACAAATGAAATTTTGAATAACAATTGCCACTATTTCGTATACGTGTTTGGTATAACAACCTGGGGTCTAGCAGTTGCAGATTCTATTGCAACAAAAATCCATAGTTCGAAACGAGTGCAACACAAAGGCTTATAACAATTTCATGTACCCCGCAATGCTCGTGACTGATAAGTAAAACAGTCCATGGTCTCATTTGCACTGTCAAAGTAAACTAGGCGCTATGGCCCTTCTCATTATATGTAAATATAGTTTACTTTTAGTTTAAAAATATCCAAGATTTAGGTGACGTAAATTGATTGTTGCAAGACTGTTTCAGACACCCGGATAATAGGACACCTTAGCTACTGTTAATAGTTGCGAATTTTAAAAACTAGGACACAAATAGATAAGAAGGATTCTAAAGACAATTTTGGATCCTCCACAACAATCATCACGGGCTACTATAAATGAGGTCTTGCGAGTTAGTCACGAAATAACATGTGAGGTAAATGATTAGCAACCAAAGCCACAAGGAATTTGTATGGCTTGCCTCATTAGAATGGACAAGGAGGCCCATCCATCAATGTGGGAGAAAATTATCCAACATCAGTTGAACAGACAATCTTTGTGATCTGGGAACTAATATCGAACTCCACTTTCATTTGCATGCTCGCAGCGGTCAGGCGATCTATTGTTTTTAACATAAAATACTCGAGACGCCACTGGAAGGACTAAAATCTTTTGTTTGCTGGCGACCAAGTTCTGTGCGCCAGGAGTAGATTTTCCAGCGCACAGAATTTGTCTGATGGCAAACAGAAGTCACGCAATGACCAATTTGTATAATAAAGGTCGCAGTGAACGCTGTGAGCGTGCGAATGACTTGAGACTGACCTTTACCCAAGGCATAAACAACGGGTTTATCATCGAGACACACCAACTCAACTTCAGTCAGTTAGGCGTGAAATTAATGTCGCCGACGGCAAAATAAAAAAATGTCATCTGGGGTGCATGTTGCTAAACAAGGCAGAGCGAGTGTCATCTGTAGTCCATGTTGCTAAACAAGGCAGAGCGAGTGTCATCTGTAGTCCATGTTGCTAAGCAAGGCAGAGCGAGTGTCATCTGGAGTTCATGTTGATAATAAAAGCAGAGCAAGTGTTATCTGGAGTGCATGTTGATAATCAAAGCAGAGCGAGTGTCATCTGTAGTCCATGTTGCTAAACAAGGCAGAGTGAGTGTCATCTGGAGTTCACATTATTAAACAAGGCAGAGCGAGTGTCATCTGGAGTGCATGTTGATAAACAAGACAGAGCGAGTGTCATCTGGAGTGTATGTTGATAATAAAAGCAGAGCAAGTGTTATCTGGTGTGCATGTTGATTAACAGGGCAGAGCGAGTGTCATCTGGAGTGCATGTTGATAAACAAGGCAGAGCGAGTGTTATCTGGAGTGCATGTTGATAAACAGGGCAGAGCGAGTGTCATCTGGAGTGCATGTTGATAAACAGGGCAGAGCGAGTGTCATCTGGAGTGCATGTTGATAAA
>JANTCA010066066.1:0-16058 GCA_024741275.1 Chironex yamaguchii | reverse complement strand
GGTATAACTTCTGTAAGGGTCGGTTGAGAAATTCTGGTTTCCCCTTACTGTATACACGTACTCTTGCACCTCTACACACCCCGTCCTTACCAGAAATTAGTCCCTCTATTTGTCTTATCTTCCATTGACTTCGTTTTGAATTGTCTTCTTGAAAAAGTACCATGTCCCCGGTTTTAGCTTTCACACTAACATTACCTCTACTTCCATGAAACTCCCACAAGTCTAACAGATATTCTTTACTCCATCGTGACCAAAAGTGGTTTAGGTTTTGAAGTAAATATCGAAATCGCCTGTTCACTGATTTGCTGTCGTCATCAGCCGCTTGGGTTGTCTGATTGTCGATATAGTCTGCTAGAGTCATTAAACGTCTACCACACATTAAGTGTGACGGGGTCAAACTCTTAGTTGTTACATCATCATAAAGGTATGTCAGGGGCCTACTGTTTAAAGTGGCCTCAACTTCTGTCAGTACTGTCCGTAGCTCATCAAAGCTTAATTTTGCATTACCAAGTACTTTTCTTAAGTTCCTTTTGACACAACCTACCATCCTCTCAAAGTAACCTCCCCACCACGGACTACGTTCGACATTAACCTCCGTGTTATGCGGTTTGAATGTAAGTAACTCTGCAATTTGTCACTTTTCCATATGGAATTCAAAAATTTGGATGTGCATTTAAATGTCTTGGCATTGTCTGAGTTTATTAAAGTAGGTGTACTCCTTCTACTGCAGAATCTACACAGACAATGAATGAATTGTTAGCACCCAAATCCTCTGTTAACTTTAAGTGTAAGGCTCTAGTTGCACAACATGTGTATACAACAATGTAGCACTTCTTCATTTGTGACTCAGCATCGTTTTTTCTTTTGAGTAGACTTAATGTACAATGGTCCTACAAAGTCTACTCCCACATTCTGACATGGGACTGTCTTTACAACCCTAAATGTTGGCAAATCAGCTGTTGGAGGTGGTCTGTACGGTTTACACTGGTGCTTTTGGCACAGTGCACACTTTCCTATAATTTCCTTGGAGTACCTCCTCCCTTCAGGTACCCAAAACCTAGACCTTAGCTCCGACAAGGTAGCCTTCAAACCACAGTGTTGCACCCTATCATGACAGGACTTAACAATCAATTCTGTAAGGCAGTCGTCCTTGGGAAAAATAGCAGGATATTTTGCATCATACTCGAGATCAGCCTCTCTAAACCTTCCTTTACATCTTAGCAGATCATCAATTTCGACTAATCATAATTGTGCTTCCAACTCTTTATAGATTTATAGTGATTTGAGCTCATGTTGGGCACTTTTTATCCAAATTTTCACTGCTATTTTCACTTCTTCAACCTGCAAGGCTGCATTTTTAGATTATCCCTTGACCAATTGGCTCTGCAGTTTATGAACAAACCTGTTCACCCATCCTATCACAAGCAGCAACTTACTCAACTTGCTAAATCTTGTAGCATCTATTATTGTACTGATGGATTGAAGTTTTGGGTCAGTGACTGTTAGAACCTCATACCGTTTGCGTTTTTTCTCCCGTACTTCTTCAGTATCTTCAAGGTTTAGTTCTGTAGGCCAGTTGCTTCTATCTGAAGGAAGCCATTCAGGACCATTCCACCACAATCTACTCTTTTCCAACTCACTTGCATTCACACCTTAGGATCCTAGGTCTGCTGGATTGCAAATTCCAAGGCAACGACCCCAACATTCTTTCCTGTAAGTCTCAGGATCTCATTTACCCGATGCTGTACATACTGTTCCCACTCGCCAGAATTGTTTATCCAAAATATTGCGGTTTTACTGTCTAACCAATACCTACATTCCTCAATATCTATCTGCAAACTCAATGGCTCATACACTGAAGACATTAAAGTTGCCAGTATCCTTGTAGACACCAGTTCGAGCCTAGGCATTGTTAACTGCTTAAGACGTTCAACTCGGGTCTTGGTACAAATTAGCCTTGATGTCATACCTTGATTGTTTTCATATACCATGTATACAGCAGCACAGTATGCTTTCTTACTGGCGTCAGCAAACCCATGTAAACTACAGTTTCTAACTAGTCCACTATCAACATCATATGAACACCTTGGAATGTAAATAGTCGGCATTTTCTTAAAGTCTTGGACAAGATCTATCCACCTTTCCTTGATGGTATTGGGTACTTCTTCCTCCTAGTCGATTTTAAGTACACAAAGCTCCTGAAATAGGATCTTTAAACCAATTGTCAGTGGGCTCACAAGCCCCACAGTATCAAATAATTTTGCAATGTTACTCAAAATCCCTCTCCTTGTTAGTTTTGTACTTAAAGCTCCTAATATACTGAGATCAAACTGAAACTCATCTGTATTTCTGTCCCAAGTAATGCCAAGTACTTTTCCTTTTGAAGCCACAGCATCAACAACAGGCCCCAGAGTTTTATCTGCATATGAATCGTCTGTTTCCCTATTGGGACTCACAGTTTCTGTCTCAGGATTATCTCTAATCTCTGTAGCCAGTCTTGCATCACTAGACTTGAACTTGCGTAAATTTAACCCCCTTCCTGAAGCCTTGCTTTCGCTGTCAAATACAATTTCCGCGCCCTTTCCAACTGCTGCTACCAGTAACCAAATCATCAACGTAAAAACTGTTAGCTATCTTGTTGGCAACTGCTGGATCTTGCTCTTTAAATTTTTCGAGATGGTGACGCAAAACTGCGTTTAATAGGAATGGCGAGAAATTGACTCCAAAGACTGCTCCTGTAAATCTATAGACATTGATATCTGCAAACAATTTGCTTTCTATATCTTCTAGCATAAGAATCTAAGGCAATCTCTATCTCCTTTGTCTATTTCCACATTCAGAAAGGCCTTTTCTATATCTGCTGTGAAGCAATACCTACTTTCCCTGAAGTGTAAGATAATGTCAAAAAGTAGGACTGAAAGAGGTAGTTTGACATGCAAACACTCGTTAAGTGAAGCTACAGATATCTTTTCCTTAGAAGAGGCATCATACACTATTCTAAGCTTCATCGTCTCTGCTTTACTTTCCCCTCATGCTCCAGGTCTGCATTATGTGCACTATGTTGACTGTTTTATCATGTAGAAGGCTTACATTAACAACTTCTACCAAAGAAGTAGACTGGGGCCTTAAGGGTCCAGAAAGCACCCACGCTAGTTTTGTATTTACAGCAACTGGCTCTCCTGGCTCCCCTCTTATCGTTTCCTTCTCCTGAAAGAACTAGATATTATCTGAGCCAATTAACATCTCTACAACGAAACTCTCTTGTGCCTGACAGAAAACTGAATTCTTCTCAGGTGACTATAATCCTTCTTGACAACTTTAGGGTGTTCATTCTTCACCTCAGCTTTCCTGTCAACAACATAGGCTTGGAATGTCAAGGCATTTCATCCTGTCACGTCAGTTATGTTACATTTTACAACATCTCTCTCTTTTTCATCTGCTGCTAATGATTGCAATGTGTTAATTGCAGCCAGCTCTTGTCTAATGACCTTTAAGATTACAATTGTTTGCACTTTTAACAATACCTTATGCAGTCTGAAGTATTGCCCTACTTTTACAAGCAAAGGTACCTACACATTCTGGGGAATTAACTTGGTCCGAATTGACCTGACACCTTGACTGGTTTCACAACCAAAGGTGATTTTACGTCATCACAAACAGACACGTGATGTCTCTTATTACACCTATTACACTTGGCCTTTGACCTACAGTCAAATGACCTGTGACCTCTATTCAAACAAATAAAACATCTACCATACTTTTTCAGGATATTGTTTCGTTCTTCAGCAGCCTTAATGCTGCTGCATTCTGAGTCCTTGTGTTTTTTAAAACAAGAAACACAATTTTTTCCCTCCTCATTTTCACTTGAAGCTACAAGTGAGGATGCAGTTGATGGCTGGGGTTTTTCCTTCACTCTTGATCTCATTTCTTCAGCTTTGCTGGCAAAGACTGAAGCTTGCTGGTCTCGAATTTGAACCTCTGTCTGTAATTCAGCAAGCATTTCATCAATTGTCCATTCCTCAAATTTTGGGTGACCTCTAATCATACTTATTCTGATAGCTTCTGGTATTTTTGGCATTATAACTGGTACAACAATAGAAGCGTAGGTCTACCTGTAACCTACGATAATAGGTATCAACATAATTATGCAGTTCTTGCAAATAACTTACTTGCCTTTTTCACGGCCAACATATAGACAGTTTAAGAGTTTGTTAATGTGTGCCCTCTTAATCGAGGATGGCTTGGCGAATCGTTGCCTCAATACTTCAAGAGTCACATGGTAATTGTCTTCTGTTAATTGGAAACCATTAATGACTTTCTTAGCTTGTTCTGCTAAGTAATGTTTTAAATAGAAAAACTTATCCACTAACGAAAGTTGCTTATTGTCATGAACAGCACTAGCAAAGCTATCCCAGAATTCCTGCCAGCTTTGGGCTGGCCAGAAAACTTTCCAAGTTCAAGTTTGGACAGTCTTGCCCTAACTTTCTGACTAAATGCAAGTTCTTGCTAACTTTCCATTGATATAACAGAGTTCTTCAAATAATTGAGTAAGACCTTCCTCTCTAGCAAGCCATTATTAGTAGCAAGAGCAAATTCAACTTTTTGCTTAAACTTACCTGAGTCTTCTATTTCATTAATACATGGATCCTCTTCACCTTCCTCGACAGTCATTTCTACAAGTATTTTGATGAGTTCTTCATCCAGTCTTTCGATTTTTGGCATAGTGTCTGTCAGTTGCTTTTCTATGGCTCTTAATCTTGTCTCATCTTCAGTGCTTGCATTAATCTTCTCCATCAGCTTGGTCAGGCTACCACGAAAACATCCACGAGTCTTTCTATTCTTTATTACCGATTCCACCATGAAATGCTCTTCTGACTTTGATATCCATTGGCTCCGGAGGACCAAATGTTGTAACTGGCTTAACTTTATCTTGCTATCAACTTCTTCTTTCTCCACTTGTCTCTTCTCTACTAAATCTCCATCCATAAATGAAGATTATTTTTATCTACAAAAAACCATTATTTTTAGAACTAACCAATGAAATTGTACGTTTTAGGCATAAAGTGACCAATCATAAACAAACTTCTAAATATGTGCTTATATTTACAGAGAATGTGAATCAATAATTACAAATCATTCCTTATTTGGAGACTCCCACGTTCCTTTGGTATGTGTGGCAATACTTTGGACGCAAAGCCGGCCATTTTACACTGCGCATGCACGTCTATACGCATCTTATCTGCATTTTGCAATCCCTCGCGCCTTGGCGCAAGTGCGTAATTTACACACTATGTATCTAAAATATTGTTTGACTGTTCAAAATTTAGAAAATGCCCAAATTTTTAAGTTGACCTCTTTTGTGGCAACATTTTCAGAAAGTGACGAAAATTAAGTCCGATCAAGTTTGATCTGTAACGTGCATTATTATTCGTCTGTCAATTATCCAACGCTATCTTTACCCTTTCGTAGCTTACGACATCATGTTGAATGACATTTATTTTACACTTTCTGTTTATCAACCCACCAAGTGACTTTTGATAACCATCAGATAATATTTAACATATCTTTGTATCATGACTAAAGCGCAGGTAAAATTATTCATGATCTTTACAAGCAGAGTTCAATCAGTTGCACCATCTTGCATCAGAAATATACGTTTAAACTTACCTGTGCTTTTCTTATAAAACGCAAAAATGATGTAATTGCCCCTTTCATATGTACAGAAATTGTATGTAATAAATCAAAACTTTCAAGAGTTTCTTCTGATTTCTCATTTAAAGTTATAAAGAGTAAAGCGTAGTCTTTTCTTTCTGTCTCAATAAATTTATTGCAGTTGCCATCACTTTACCAATACTTTACGTTGTTCTTGTATGACATATTACGTTTTAGCCATTTTTATCATTATTAACTCTTAACAAAGAAATTTCTTTTCATGGAACGAGAGCAGCCCCTTTTTTCATCCTTAAGAAATTTTTCACAGTGCCTTGGTATAACGGATGAGATGACGACCTTCGAGGCTCGTCGTTGCAAGTTCTAATCACTTAGTGGAATACGGAAATGAATGACTAGAAAATTGAGAATGCAACAAAATGTGTAAGAACGGCAATTTTCGGATAATTGGCACAGCTAGACCGTCCTTTCATCTAAGTGTATTGGAGTCTGTCTACATTAGAACAGGAAAAGCAGCACACTGTACAAAGAAAGAGTTTTTTCACTTTTTTCACGTTTTTCACGTGTTTTCAAGTTTTTAGCGGGGTTTTTTACTTAGGACTCTTTCAATAGCACTTTGCTTTTTCATTTTCCCATCGCGTTTTTCTTTATTGTTCATGATTGGCTGGTCTCGATACATGTTTCTTGTAAAAAAGTTGCCATATATCTATCCTTTCCTTTTCAGCGATTCATAATCAAAAGAGTGTCAGGTAAAAAAAACTTTTAAATGTGCTCTTAGTGCCAGGTCTCAAAATTTCAAAGGGATATACCATGCATGGACATGGATGGAACTATCCAGATTGCAGTGTAGACGAGAATATCATTGACTTCCCTTAGGCAGATATAAGGGCCATTGATTTTTATATTAAGGGTAAATTATATTTGGATTAATGTTTCCCGGTCATATGTAGATACAAAAGACAATATCATTGAAGCTAGTGAACAATGGTATGTATCATCGATTTTTAAATTTGGCCGAATAACGTTGGAAATCAGGCTAACTATTCAAACGTTAGGGAAAATAGCGCCCACATTGACTTGACGCATCTAAATTTTAGGGCCGTCGATGTTTACATTCGGCGTCACAATCTAGGCAATAAGGTTTATAGTTCAGATATTCATTTAACGGACAAGATCTTTGAAGGTACTGATTAAGGTGAGCAATACCATCCAATGTGAAAAACCGAAGATCATTCTGTAGTTGCTCATATGTAGATAACATATGCAATCCACTCTGAGTACACTTGACTGCGAATGTTTCATCAAGTGAATGTTCATGTGTTGTGAGTAAAGGGGATAGAACAAGCTGTCCAGATTAAGAGCTTTTCCGAAGGTTGGACACGAAGCGTATAACAAACCAGAGAACATTTATAATCGCGTATATGAACTATACTTGGATGCGGGCATGAAATCGTGGTTGACAGAATCAGCATTCGTGGAAAGGAGGCATGTTCTAGCAGTCTCTTCTGTGGGTTGGTCCACAAGGACTGGTTCGAAATAAATTATTTCCGCTTGGGTAAGGTAGGCTTGTTCATGATACCATAAAGTATTGTTTTTTAATGTGGAGGGGACACAACCACCTGATAAAAGATCTGCAGGATTGTCCTGTGAATCCACATGGTACCACTGGGAAACGGGTGGTGATTGACGGATAGTATCCAGACGATTTTCAACATATGGATCATACTTACGGTTTACTCCTCAAATCCAAGCCAAGACAATGCTCGAATCGGTCCAACAAAATATTTTGGATACAAACAATACAAAGTGGAGCTCCTCTGTGATAGTAGATAGCACTTAGGACAGCAAAATTGGTCCCTGCAACCATAGTCTGGGGATTGCTAATGGTTTCACAAGAGCTACCCCGGACTTAGGAGTGATCAAACCTGTAGTGTATGCACCCTCATCTTGGTCGAATTCATATAAACACAACAACCATACCCTCGCATACTAGCATGACAAAAACCATGTAGTTTAACTGGTAAACTATAATAACAACTATGCCACTTTAGGACAAAAAGAGATTCACAAACTCGTATGTCTCTCAAGATGTAACGCTACTCCTCTGACAATGACTCCGGTATAACAGTATCCCATGGCACTTTTGCCACACAAACACTCTGAAACAAAATTTTAAGGTTCACTAAGGGTTGACGGGGCCTAGAAGATCATAAATAGAAGCAACAAATTTGATAAGCTCGCACTTGGTATGGCAAACTGGACAACGTTATAAAATGAAAATTCAAGAGAGTCAGTTGCTTTGTTCCAGATAAGACCGACAACATGAGGTGAAAAGGAGTTATAGTTTTCGCCTGTGACTTACTTTAAGATACCAGAATTTGACTGAAGATTTCAAAGATTAAAACCAGCTTGAGCAGGATTTTTTTACTTTTGGCATAAAATGTAGCAGCAAAAGTATCGGCACCAGAAGTGAGATCATCAACACGCAAGAACTTTTGGAGAAAAAAAAGAGAAAGCAATACCGTGTCAAATGTTTCAAATGTCTGAGCATGCTTTATGAGGCCTGCAGAAAGTAAGAATGGGGAACCAGAAGCTCGGAACAATACACGAAATAAACGATCACTTACTACGTTAGAGGTTGTAATACCAGAAGCATCAAGTTGATGAGAGTTATCAAACCAAAGAAAGAAAACATAACCCCGATGCTTGGCTGCTAAAGATGTCATTAAAAATGATTTGTCAATATTTAAAGCAAAGGCAAAGGGATAAAGACGAAAACGAAGAAGAACAGTGTAAAGTAATTCAGTTAAGGATGAAACACTGTACAAGATATCATTTAGGGAGGGACCATTGAAAGAAGCATTGGCATCAAACACCATTGGGACTTGTCTTCCTGATTAATACCTAGAACCCACACCCTTTTTGTAAATATCAAATATGCGATTTTGTAAAATAATGTTCAATTCACAATATATCAGAAACAGATATACTGGAGAAACCTATTTTGTAATGTTTCTGCAACTGATAGAAATATTTTGAGCCCCCGGAAAGATTCGTCTTGATATATGTGGTGGCTATCGTTGATCGTGAAAATTAAAGAGCAGTTTTGTGATGCTACTTTGTGCAAAGTATTAAGAGTTTTTAAAGTTTGGTTTACTGCGGGAGATTTTTGTTTGTGTTACTGCGGTTTTGAGTGAGATATTTTGGAGTATTGAATTAGATTTTTTGACATCATGGCGAGGACTTTAGCAAAAAGAGTGAAATTACAAGGCACTACTGTCCAATCTGTCAAAAAATTAGTTTTTAAGGCAGATTCCCCTTTGTGTAATTTTTCTGATGACCGTCAATCCGTGGTGAACAATCTTACAGAAGAAAAAGGATGCTGCACAATCATTCCGAAAGTTAAGAAATTACTTGAAGATTGTGCCGATTTCACTGGTGCTGAGCTGCACTACTGTAAGATCGTTATCTGGTTTCAGAAAGTTAAAAACACACTTGAGGTCACCAATGTCCAAAGAACAACCTTACACGTTAGCCCTGATAAATGAACATAGAGATGTCTCCAAAATATTCAATTGATGACTCACTGAATGACTTTATTTTGAAATCATCCTTTAAAAAAACTCATTGTCAAGAAATCGTAAAACAAAAAAGTAAACTGATAATAAGCCTTGTTAATACGTATGTAGCAATCTCATGTTCCTTTATGCTTAGATCACCAATGCTTATTCATGCTTTAATTATCAATGTTTTAGTTCCCATTCAACTCGAATCCATCTCATAATTATTAGCTTCCACTGATCAATTGTTACAAAATATCTAGTCTGTAATATATACAGTCAGTCTCAGGCATATCAGTTTCCAAAACAAGTTTGGAAAAGTAATCAAACTTTTACATTGACACATTTATTTGTAAAGTATTGTAATGGTCAAAATTAGTACATTTAGAAGCAGTTCTTTTGTATGCATGATTGAACTTACAGCTTTTTACCGCATTATGCAACTCTATTGCAGCAGCCAGCCTCTTTCTTTTACTGTATATATCCAAGTAACGACTCCGAGGTTATAGTTGTGTACATGATAGTTTAACTTACAAATTATTAAAGCACAAATCATTTTTAATTCTGATCTATATTTTAACAATTTTCCTCAAATACTTTTTTTCTTGTAGCATAGCATATTTGTTACCGAGAGTAGCCGAATCGTATCCCAGACTTAGGGAATTTTACTAGAAAGTGAGCTTTTTATGAAAGTGGGCTCCCGTTATATTCTATCGCCTATGGTATTTTGGTTTTGATAGCGTAAATTCCAACTCGCAACGACTGGTTTCCTAGATCGTTGTCTTTTCTGCTATGCCACGGATTCTCTCCGGTATAAGCTACAGCAGCTTCAGTGTCAACATATATCAATATGTTCGGAATTTTTAGAGAACTTGATGAGCACCTAATTGACTCTCCTCTCAATAACAACCACAAATTTGATCTTATCAATGTTGTTTAATTGTGTTACATCAAAAACCATCCACGGCTACTTTCATATTTATGTGTGGCGTTCTTTCATGATATTGTCTACTAAGCCATCTGTTATTGTCTTCTGTGGGTCATACTAAAGTTGTCTCTTTGTTATGTTGTAGCCGTTTTGAGTTCTTTATAGACCTTTGCCCTCTGCAATATATCTTATATGCTATTTTTTTACTTCTGCCATTTTAATGACAGCTGGCCTCTACTTTACTCTTTTCACTCACACTCTTTACAATCTTGTTTTGAATGTAAGGCAAGGCATGCCTATATTGTTATGATGATATTTTTTTCCGGAGTAACATATAAGACCAATATGTTTTATTGGAATTTTATTTATAACACATACCACACTGTCTGTAAAAGCTACAAATGCTTATCTGTTACAACATTTTTGTGGTACAAAACTTGAAAATCGCCTTGAAAATTTGCAACATTGCGCTATAAACATACTTAAAAGCTTTTTTCTTCTGACACTCTTCAGAGTATGAAACGTCACAAAGGAAAGTATATGTATATGGTAACCTATTTATATTGGCTAGTTTTGCTACATGTTTCGTATAAACAGGTTGCCATAAACATATATTTTCCTTTGTGACGTTTCAAACTCCGAAGAGTGTCAGAAGAAAAAAGCTTTTAAGTATGTTTTTATCTCAGTCTCGTAAATTTTCAAGGCGGCTTATCTTTTACTGGGAATACCTGGTCTAAAACATATTTATCTTTAATTACTTTCCAACAGTTTCTTACTACCTACCTATATAAATGATTAATTAGCTTTGTGTTGATGAGCTCTGGTATTGTTCAATTTTGCACTCTGCATTAGATCAATTTTTACCTGATTATTACTTTCCTCCTACGTTTGTATAAAACTCACACTTGTTAGGTGCTATCCGTTATTTCATAAACGCAAGCTGCTGTCTCTCATTAATCTTCCTTCAAATGTGGTATGTGTGACCATTCTAGATACCAAACATATATGCTTTTAAAGTACACTTTCTCCCTGCCTGCCTTGGGAGCCTCGTAGCCGATGTTTATCAGATAAGAGTGTCCTGGGCATAAAATGTGCAATGTTTGTGATTACTTTTAATTCTTAAAATCCTCCTGTTTTGTATACTGTCTGCTCTTTTTCTGCTGTAACGATTGGTGTAGTAGGAAAACTTGGAAAGGGTCTGGATCTCCACTTTTGAAAAATTAATCTACGGGCTTCGCAATCAAAGCAAAGCGATTGTCGAGAGAGTTTGGTCACGGCATATTTATTTAGAAGTCGCCCTCTGACTCCGTTACTGCGCTCAAAAGTGATTCCGTACGATATATCCCCTCTTATATCGCGGCTATTTCTTTTCAAGTTCTTGTTGTATTGATTTCTTTTATAAATTATCAGGCAACTCCTCAAGCAAATAGTGCAATAGGTATCACACTAGCCTCGAAACAGAAACAAAAAATTTGCAAGAACCACTAAACTGCAACAAACAACGCTTTACAACAAGCAACAGTTTGTAGCAAGCAACAAATTGCAGCAAGCAACAAATTGCAGCAAGCAACAAATTGCAGCAAGCAACAAATTGCAGCAAGCAACCAATTACAACAAGCAACACATTACAACATGCAACACATTACAACATGCAACACATTACAACATGCAACCCATCACAACAAGCAACACATTACAACATGCAACACATTACAACATGCAACCCATCACAACAAGCAACACATTACAACATGCAACACATTACAACAAGGAATAAACTGCAACAAGCAACACATTACCACAAGAAACAAACTGCAACAGGCAACATTTAGCAACAAGAACCACATTTCTACAAGCAATATGATGTAGGAAGCAACACTTTACATAAAACGAAAATTCCGAGAAGCAACACATTACAACAAACAACACATTATGACGAGCAACACATTACAACAAGCAACACATTATGACGAGCAACATATTACAACTAGCAGCACAAGATGGTAGCAAGCAACAAACTGCAACACGCAACATTTAGCAACAGGAACTACATTGTCACAATTAGTAAACTGTAACAAGTAACACATTTCAGCAATCAACATATTACAACACGAAACACTTTAAAACAAGGAATAAACTGCAGAAAGAAACTTATTGCAGCATACATCAAATTGCATCAACCGACCAATTGCAACAAGCAACAAACTGCAAAAAACAAGATATTGCAGCAGGCAAAACAATTGGCAGAAACCAATAAATTTTAAAGTTCACAACATTCATTTAGAACTGATAATACGCAGATTTTGAAGTTTGTGTCTGAACTGAAAGTTATACAAATAACATATTTACTCACAAAAACGAAATATTTGCACTTCCATGTTTTGATTAACACCTTTTTCAGACGCCTGACGTTGTTGCCTATTACTTTCTTATTTCGTGCTTTGAGTACCGTGTTAATCACTTATATTTGTGTGAAGTTTGGTGGCAAAATTTTGGATTCTCCTAAAAAGTAGAACTACCATCAAAATTCGGTTATATTTCGTCCGTAGATGTCACCAGACATTGCCAAGTAAACTACAGATTTTGATCTTCCACTTGTGTCAAACATGAATACAATAATCAATTTGATTTTGTCTGCTTGTACCGTCATCCTAAACCTTATTGCTTTCGTGCCATTGGTCAAATTTGTAAAGGCCGAAACTCATTTATGAGTTATCATCACATTGCTCTGAGTCTCTGTATCTGTGACGGTCTAGTAGGATTGGCTGGTGGAGTAAGCAATGTGTATTTGCAGGTAAAAAAGGAGCGTTTACATTACATTGTTACATTCCAAGGTTGTTTGAGGATTATTTACATTTCACACGTTCTCTTGTTCTCCATTGATCGCTTCATCGCAGTCCGCTTTGCACGTAAGTACAAATTTCTCATTACTAAATCTCGACTGAGGAAGACATTAGTGTTAATTTGGCTCTTCAACATCATCGCTTTTTGGTTGCCGATCACATTTTCAGAATGGAAAGATTCCTCGCTAAATATTTTTGGTAAACTCTCAGCCATATACATTTTTCTTTCTACGCCAGTCACAATCGTGTTGTACAGTCTAACCTTTCTTCGCTTACGGGCAAGAAAAATAGTACCAAATGATTCCGTTATCACAACACGCAAAAGGCATTCTATGAGAAAGGAGAAGGAAGTTGGAGAAAATGACGTCGTATCACAAGGAAAATTACAATCAAATACAAATGAAAAAATATACGAGTGTTCGACTAAATCAAGATCAAGGTCAAATTTAAAGGTGTGCTCCGCTGAAAGTGAGATAAATGGTGCTGTGGGCCAAGTTCAGCGCTTTGGGGAATCTAACTTCAGTTCAAGTCGCCCATCGGCCAGAGTTTCGGGTTGCATGATAAATGCAAATCCCAATAAAGAAGAAGGTTCTACCAATGGTTTTGGAATCGCAACTTATGAGACTCCAGTGAAAAGTTCCATACATTACCCTCAAAGCAATTTTCAACAACGGAAGACAAGGACTGCACTCTCAATTGCGTTATTAATCTGTGTTGTGTTTTGTATTAGTCAATTTCCAATGGCGGTATCTTTTCTTTCCTTTCGTGCAAATAGGGTACTTTATGATAAAATCAGATTTGTGCTGACTTTTAACATACTTAGTCATGTCTTCAATCCTTGTATATTTCTTGTGAAAGAATTTGGCTTGAGTTGTAAGATTTGCGGACAGAGATGAAGCTGCTTTGAAGATTTATTGCTCCGGGTTACTTGACATCTTTCTTCGTCACTCTTATTTGACCACTTGTCCCTCGATTGCTTATTGCATCATATCTCTCTCAGTCATCTTCGCCAAGTCCTGTAGGTGTTTCAGGCCGTCTTCGGTCACTTCAACGCATGCTCTAACATGTGCTTTGCAATTCTACTATGGTTTGTTCTTGCGAAATAAGTTAAACATTACAGTCTCCTTCGCACCTTGCTGATTGCTACTATGTTGTTGCCGCTGAATCTAGTTGTGGATGTAAGTACATGTCTGATAAAAGATATCTAAGTTGTTTCTGCTATTCTTATCTTGACTAGCAAGTTATCACCTGTACAATACGATCGATAGTATTGCAGATTCTCATCTTTACACGCAATCTGATGTTATCATTTCGACAGCCGTTTGATACAAGAGTAGTTCTTCTACTTACTTGAACGTCTGTATCAAAAGATCCATTAATGCAACAAGCCATATATGTAAACTCAATACCCTCTAAAGATGACAGCCATGGGTGGTCCATTTCCTCTAACAGTATTAAGGTTTTTCTTCTCGTAGCTTACTCTCTCTCTCTCCCTCCATCTTGTCGACGATCACATGCAAATCAACTCCAGGACTGCTACTCCGAGTGTAATAGATCAGGAAGAAGCAGTGATTGATCGCAGTACGTTCCAGTATCATCTTTATTGTTAATGTGTTGTGTCATTTGGTAATTCTTAATGGCTAACGGCAAAGGAGATACCAAACAGCCTTGCCATACACCTGTCTTTACTTCCAATAGCTGCGTGGAAGTATCCTGTGTCATTAACGAATAGCCGGAAACTTTGAAAAGGGATTTCAAGACAGCATTATAACAAAACGAAATGCAACATTATGGCGGAAACTTCAAAAACATTATCACCCCTTGCTACTGTGTATGTTTGGATCGCCGTTAGGATTCACTTTCATCTCAGATGTTCAAGTGGACTTCGTAGTTTTAAATGAGCATAGTCTTAGGATGAAATACACAAGAAGGAATAAAATCTCAGACTATGGCAATAGGGGGTCATGATGTCTGTTTCGGAGAATGCCGTTTTTATTCAAGTAAAGACAAATAAAGGAAAAGTGGCGAAGCTTTGAAGACCAGGAGATCTTAAATTTCAACGACAAAATTTCACGGGGCCAGCAGTTTTCTCAGTAAAGAATAAAGGATTGTTTACTACATAAATACTCCACCTTTCCAACACAACAAGTCAAAATAAAAAAAAATGATATTGTACCGTATCTGATGGTAAGGCTACTTTTACAGCAAGTTATTGGTATTATGAGTTTTAAATTGTCGGCCGTTGAAATGCTCCAAGAAATAGCGAGTGATTAAATAATTGGAAAGGGAATCGGCCAGGAAAGGATGAGCAGGCGCACACCAAATTATTTTACAGAGGGCATAGACAAAAATTCACTAAAAGCTTCAAATTATGGTACTAGGTTACATTGGAGGATTTCGTTAGAAGAAGTACCACCAACTTATCAGGATGTTTAATTAATAACTAGATGATAACAGTGCAAATATAACCTATTATAAGCAAGTGTATCTATTATCATAAGTAATCGTTCATAACAGCATCAAAGCATGCATTTTATTGTGGTTAATGTATGTAGTGATATAAATGGTAATACTTAATGTGTATAGCATCTACTTAGGACGTCGAAAATATGATCTTGCTTTTTATTATTTGAACTACCTCAACAAATTGTTCTGCTGAACACCTAGATCCTTATTACCTTGAAAATGCAAAAATGACAGATCTACAGCATACAGTCATTGACATGAATGCTCGTAAGTAATTGTATATCGCATCACACGCTACTTTAGTTGACGTTGCTATGTATAAACAATGTTGGTACTTGGTTTTGAAATTTGATTGCAAGTATTATCGGTATTTATTGTTAATTTGATACAGACCACGAGACCAACCAACATTGCTTCAACTAATAGTATAATATAACTAATATATAGTTTATGCAAAACTATAGATTTGGCTCTAAATCCTTGTTTTTGTGCTCCTTTGACAGTAGCAGCCTATGCACTAATGTCCTATTAAAAGAAACAGTTGAAATTTGTGTTAGTGCCCGCTATGGGGATGTACTTTGTTCAAGTGAT
>JANTCA010066065.1:0-37681 GCA_024741275.1 Chironex yamaguchii | reverse complement strand
GCTGACACATGTTTAATTGTCATTTCTTATTTGTTTGTCAGACGGGGGATGCTTTCTTTTGTTTCCATTTGCTAACGTTGTCTTCACCTGTTCATCTTTCACTTTGCTGAACAGCATTGAAACCCCGTCAATATTTTCCTGTCACATAAGTGCTAAATCCGGTTGTATCATTTCAAATTGAGTGCTGACAGGAAATAGAGAGAAAAAGATTGATAGTCCTTGAAAACCACCTACTATTTTCCAAATTAGCTAATTTATAGAAATCCTCTTGACAGTTAAAGCTCTAGGCTACGGATTGCTTTTAAAAACCGAAAAGGAAAGTGTTGAGTTCAATTTTTCAATGAAAAACTTTGCCATGTGTTGTTATCTAATTTTTTTAAGTTGCGCGTCCCACATTGTTCACACGAACTTTTTGTCGTGCGGCTCAATTTTTGAGCATGAAAGCCCTGAAGTTCTTTTTAGTCATGAAAACAATTCTGGGATTGACGGCATAGAAACTGTCAGGTTTGTTTTTATCTTTAATAATAATAGCTCAAACTATACTTTTGTGTGGACATGGTCTATTTCTCACGTGCGATCTTCTAGACAATGTGGCTCGCACGATTAGACGCAAGTACAGGGTATCATGACATGTACTCTTCTGGTTGAGTGGGTGTCTCACAGTAAATGAACACCGCTTAATATAAATACAGGACACTACAGAAACACTTAACTGCGGCTTTTTTGATCTGTGTTTCTGGGTGGATAGAAACATTGCCAAGCCAAGGAAGTTTCAAGCACATGAATGTGCCAGGGCCACCTCACAAACTTGAAAAGAACATTCTAATGAAGTGGCGTGGAGCGATGTATTTGGTCCCAAATAGTCATATCACCGATGATGATCTGAAGTAGAGAAAGAAGTCAATTCACACTGAGACTACTTAATC
This sequence comes from Chironex yamaguchii, assembly GCA_024741275.1. Lineage (NCBI taxonomy): Eukaryota > Metazoa > Cnidaria > Cubozoa > Chirodropida > Chirodropidae > Chironex > Chironex yamaguchii. Next base: position 36,755 of record JANTCA010066065.1, on the reverse strand, counting down.
CTGCAAAAAGAACCTACAGAGCCAACAAGTTATTGTCCTGGCCACTGTCAGAAATTTACAAAACTGAATTGTCACTGAATAGTAGCATTTTTGCTACACTATTGTAGCTGCTTTCTGGTCACTGCAAGCTTCTCGAAAGCAATCTGACTAGAATCAATCTGAGCATTACCGATGAATGTCCTGATTGGAAGCAAAGCCCTCATGACATAAAACTATTTACCGGTCCAGTGAAGAAAATAAAAGCAACATGTGGAACCTTTAGTATTTCTCAGTCTATGGATGGGTCTCTTGATGGATGCCTTACTCCAGTGGTGCAACTGGTGGTAGATACAATCATCATTACTGAAAGACCATGTTATTTTAAGAATTGAATAAAAAGAGAGCAAGAGGTTTCTTTATCCTAAAGTATTATACCTCTGTTTATGCAAATTTTAAAAATAAGCACTTTTAAATTATTCAGTTTATTTAAATATAAAAAAGCATTTGCTAATTGTAATTCCTTTAAGATAATTAAGATTTTTTTAAAGATTCCTTTAAGATTTTCTTATTTGCAACAAGTTAAAATTCCTTGCTTATTTAGTTATAAAGGTCATTTGGTAACTCTTTAGCTTTTTGTCACCATCCTTATGGTTCTTGTCATAGAGGGTGCTAATCACAATCTACTGGATTTAAAATTGTTTAAATTGCAGGTCAATCAAACTGGGTTGCCCAATGGAGTTAAAATTAGCAACATCACCAGATGGACAAGCTTTGGTGATTACTGGTTTCAATAGTAATCATATGCATTGGGATGGTTTAGTAAGTAGTGCTTTTAAACTGAAAATTGATCTTTATCTTTACTTTATTCCTTTTTAAAGTGACGTCAGCTACTAAAGGCTGATATGAGAGACATTAGACATATGGCCATAGACACAAATAAATAACATTTTGTCACCTATGTAAGCTGAATCCCCCTCACCCTGTTCGGTTTTGTTTGTTTTTGTGGTAACCCCACCCCCACCCCTAGCAAGCATACATACTTTTTGAATGACCCCTAAACTAGTAAAGTTTATCAGGCTTCAGCATAGCAATCTATCTAAGGCATTGTAGGGAAGCATTTGCCAGTAGATAGCCATATTTGTGCATTTTCCCTATATGTAGTAATATATAATTTTGTTGAAAGAGATCAGTGTAATTATTTTGTCAAGAGGTGGTGGTTGTAACGTTAGCAGTAGCAACATAGCACAGATGAAGGTAATAGTAATGATGATCGAATGTAATGGTAGTGTTCTTATTTTATGACTTTTGACTTCATAATTTTCCCTTTTAGCATGTTGATGTCTGGAGCTTTTATTTTTCAATAGACAGAACGCCGTATGGAGTGGTGGCCTCGACTTATCTTATAAAAGTGAAAGTTAATTTGAAAGTTCATTTTAGGTTTTTGCGAACAATTCAAGAATATGTTCTACATCTGATGAAAGTAAATGTTTTGGTTGGTCATTTCCAGCAAAGTTTCTAATCTTTCTTGGATCACGCTTGATCGTATCCGGGTTTTGATCCTTGTAGTGGAGCTAACAGTGATGGTCACAGCAATAGAATACACCTGACATGGCATTGATATGGTCTATCAACTTGAATTCTGGGTGAAAGAGGATAGCAAGTGCATCAGTAAGGAAGATGGCCTTGTTCTCTATTTTTCATCGACTGTTTCAACGGCTTTTCTATCTGACTTCTTTTTATCAGCACCTATGACCTTCACCTCTCTGATTTGTGCACAACCTTCATCTATAAAATTGTCAGCTTGGACATAGGCATCACAAATCGCATTACCAACATCATCGTCATGACCATCATTGTGGTGATCATCATCATCGATACCCATGTCATCTTGATCCTGAAAGACCAGACTACAATTCTTTCATGTATTTGAATAGCTCGCCTGTGTCAATCTTGCTTGTATATCTGTCTAAAACATTAAAGGGTCCTCTGAAGACCTAGAGATGTCTTGTACTGTTGCAAGACATGAGGAAAGCTACTGGAGGCAAAGAATGAAAAAGCATCTAGCAAGGGTTGGCTCTTCTTAAGACGCTCCCTGATTCCACTAGACCTTTTATGTATTGCAACAGTGAATGTCTCATGCTTCCAACAATCTGACAACAAAATCGTTTCACACGTGTTTTCCCGTTGTGAAATGCCGGCCTTGACAATAACAGTTTTGTTATGACTGACTACCTCAACCATCAATGCAAATTTGTTTGGATTAGCCTGATCAGGAAAATATTCTTTCACCTCATGATCAGCTGCCTATTCTTAGCAAAAATGACCTGGTATTTCTTGAAAATCGCACCCTTGGAAACCTGTACCTGGGAAGACAGTAAGATAGTATAGCGCGATCGAAATCCTTCTAGGTTTTTTGCGCCCGTTGTTAAGATAGCCATACGTAAGTCTTCGGAGTAAAGTGCAGCTGCCTTTCTGAGCCATAAATCAATATCTGTATAAGGTGAGAGCTTTTCGGTGGCAGTCAATGCAAGGAGGTAATGTGCTTTAGCATGTGAAGCTTCAGGCGTCTGTGGCAATAACTTGTAGGACGTCAGTATCTTTTCCAAGAAAATGTAGTTTTGAGAGAACCAATTCATCAATAGTTGCAGTATCTGTATGGTTTACTCCATCTGCTTCTTTACCACAAACAGGATCTCTCAGATATTTGATTTCCATACTCCTATCTTTACTCTGAGGCATGTGGGGTTCATCACTCTTCCATAGTTGACACCACATGCTTGGCAGATGTTACTGGAATGAAGGGCAAAAGCGCGTAAGGGTTTGATTGGACAAGAAATCATTGATTAAATGTACCACTCATCTCCTCGTGTGTTTGCGACGAATTTCTAAGTGGAGAGAGTTCGAGGTCAGCTGGTTTACCCTGAAACTAATATTGTAATCTTTGCATTTCACCTGCCTTAGCGCTTTTATCTAATGACGGTAGAAAAATTATACAGTCTCGATTTTGTTTGCGGTAAACGGAACCGGCAGTCTTTTGTATTCTTTGCTAGAAAAGAATGCTAGTTGAAATTTTAGTCACTACGTTTATGAACGTGTGTCACATTGATTTTCGTAGGATAATTCCTTTGCTTTGGACGATGATATCGACAAAAAGCCACAGATTATAGAAGATAATCTAGTGACGACGTCTGACACAAGGTATGAAGTAGATACCACAGAGGTGAAACCAATGGAAGCGATTGTCAATCCCGAGGTTGCAGAGGGCTTAGATGACTTAGAATCCTGGCAAGAAACTCCGTCGTTTGCCGTTAAAACTAAGGCTGCTCGGAAGGCTATTCCAAGGAAAGCTTTATTGAGAGGTAACATAAAACGACTTGTTAGGACTTCACCTGTGGACTTGAGAGATCGCCGAGATTTTACCTCAGACGAAGACGAGGAGACTTTGTTTGGAAAACTTGTTGCTGGTCGATTACGCAAATTGCCAAATGAAATGGTTAGACAATCACTTAAATTAAAGATATTGGGAATGATTTTTCAGGCTGAATTTGGACTGACACCTGATTTTCTGCCAAAAGAACAGGAAGAAATAGGCTTGCCATCTACGGTCGTGGTCTGCAACGAGGAAAGATGACTCAGTCATCATGTTGTCTAAATGTGGTCTCTTCGTAGAAAATGTGTCATGAAGATTTGATATCAATTCAGGCAGCTTGGCAAATATTTGCTGTTGATTTAATCATAAAGCTTGGGGTAAAAATGTTGAATTCGTGATGAGTTATTGTTATATATAACTTGTTTTCAAGTGTAGGCTTTTCCCATTGTATATGTACGGCCCTTTTTATTTTCGGTTGGTACGAGGATGAAGCAAGGTACTAAAGCATTTTTACAAAGTTATGACACTTGTAGATATTTAAAACTATATGAGTTCTTGGCCTTTGGCAAATGTTCGCGAACTAGTGTTGACATATGTCGACGTATTTTATCGACATTACAACCTGCATTTGTAAATTTATAACCTATACGGGAGCTCAGACGTTTCAGGACATGACCCTTCACAGAAGACCTATTACCAACTTTAAATGAAGTAACAACCTCATAAATGTAGAGGCCTTATAATATTTACTAACAAGGTTACTGATTTGTTTCATTGCAAGTAAAGAGAAGGCACCTACGTATAGTTACTTGGAAAAGAATTTGCTGTTATCCGAAGGGGACCCTGTGTATCTGGGTGTGGCCTTAGATCACTTGAATAAACGTTGTTGCGGTATTGTTTTTTAACCTTAGCAATATAGTGCTGGGGAAAAAATTCTTACGTAAAATGAATGTTGGTTTTTAATGTCATTGTGTAAGCTAGTGTAATTAATTTCGTATATCTATCATATCGTACCATGTTTAATCTAGTCATCGCTATCTTGAGTTCATTTTATGGAAAAATTTAAACTTGTTTTCGCGTAGTCATGTCTGGTCTTTGTGTTGTATTGTGATAAATTGTAAGATTAGTAAGTCGTGATTTCCTTTAATGTTCATGTTCATGTTCACGCAGTGTTGAATTACGATGGATAAACAGCCATATTAGCTAAATAGGATCAGCTGCTCCGCCCCTACTCCCATAAGCGTACGCGTAGGGGCCACAGCTCCCCTGCCGAAGTGAGGTGAGGGAGTTCTCAGTTGATTACCATACAGGCAATGGGTATCCCAAACATTGTGAGAAACCGTCGGTCAGCCTTAAATCGTATCTCTCTCGCATACGTCTATACCTGCCCTTGTTTGCTGAATTGTTACTGGGAAAAGGACTCTTTATGGTCCATTGGATAAGGCAAGTCAGAGGTTGAGTGTTAGAAATCAGCATAACCACGATAAGAATAACATTAGGCATACACGGTAACGGGACCCACTTTGAACATGAGCACAACCACAGGGATCACCTGCGATTAATATCGAAGATCCTGATAATTGACTCCAAACAGGCCTTCTTCGTATTATAGTTGCTTAGGTATGGTAGCCTTAGTACCCGTCGTGAGATTGTACCGTAAATTCGCCGTGTTAAGAGTTTGCCGTAAAGAGCGAAGAATCCATAGTCTCTACTGTACACGGGTGTTGAAACTCTGCAGTAGTGTACGTTTTGGATTTCTGAGTGGTGTCGCTCATTTTTACATGTATGGCTATGTTCTTAGTATTCCACTATCACCTATCTAAGATCTAGAGGCCGATTTCATAGTTTTAGGTATAATGGTTGACCAAATGAACTTTGAACCCGCCTATGACGTAAACGTGATGCTTTGTCCAAACACCTTTTTGATAGTCCAAAACATCTTACTCATATAACTCAGTTATGTACTCTTGCAATTGCTTATTTGTTTCAGTATGTTTACATATTTTTTACAAGTAGCATGTAGACACAGTGGCCGTAAAATGAGAATAGAAGTGGGCTTGATACCTCGTGTTTCTCGATTTTTTATAGCAGGCCAAAGCATATTGTCAACGCCAAGCTCTGAGGCTTTAGGTAATTGTCAATCAGACAGCTGAGAGATAAGGAAATAGGACTAAAAATCCAAGTAGGTAACTTTGAGGAGAGAAAGTTGCGCGTGAAAAAAATCGCGAGATTTAACATAGCAGGGGGGTTGGGGGCTTCGGGGTCTCTGCCCCCACTTTTTTTAAAAAGTTAAAAGGTGCCCCTTTTTCAATGACAAAATCCATCTTTTGTAGAAAATGTTCCATTGTTAAAGAATTATACTATTTTTTTTTCAAAATGTCTGTTTTAATTTCCCGATTTCCTTTAAAATTGCCCACTTGACCCACAGGCATAAAATGCACCTTGGAATTGTGAAACCCGGGAACTGCAATTAAACGTAAAAGCTGCTGACAATTTTTTCTATTGCGATGCCTCAAGCCCAGTCCGTCAGAGAATAAGGGTTATGGTCTTAATCCCTTTTCTGTGGTTTGCTGCCTGTCAGCTAGCTAGATTTTGTTGTGGTTGCTTGTTTCCTTCAGTGTCCTTCACAATTTACATCGTCTGAAGAACTTCCTATAATCTCATGAATAAACATTGCTTTGCTTTTGGTAATTATGCAACATGATGAATTGATCGTTGACTTGTTAGGTTGACTGAAATTACTGTTTTGTTGACGTGATGTTCTAGTGATCTTTGTATTCATGTGTTATTTTGTTAAAAATCAAAAATGTCATCTCTTAAAAAAAGAAACTAGTAAAAATCTTGGAAACTTAAATTTGCTACTCTGGCTGACTATGCTACAAGTTATTTTTTTTTAGCTCGTCAAAGGGCGTGGCTTTCTCAAAAATATGGGTGGGATTGTATGCCCCTTTTTTTGCCGCCCTTTTCTGATATGATTCCTAGCTTTCGAGACGTTTGGTTGAAATGCCAAAAATTTGCGAAAATCGCAAAATTTTTTGCCTGCGAAAGCTCTCTTAAATACATTTGGTACATTCTTCGGACTATTCTAACTTCTTGAACTTGTTGTTCTTAAGCAATTGGCATAAGTGTACTATTCAACTCTTTTACGTTATCTTATGACTGTGGCTAGTGGTGATATGGTATTATTCTAATTATTATTATAATTCATATATTGACAAGAATTGCTCGTCAACTTGCTCGCTAGCTCAATAGAGAGCTTTTGCACATTTGTTGTGAATTTCATTTGCCATTTTTAGCAGAATTATTGCAACTTCTCCGTTTAGGTTTCAAGATTATATCCATTTTAAATATAGGTCTTGTACTTTCATGACCATTTTACAGGTGCCCTAGAGTATGCAGGACAAAATGCATCACGAAATTTAAATACCTATTTTACTCGTTGGATTTGTTGTCTAGAATAATTCGTTGAATTTGTAAAATTTCACAGCCAGCAGTTTTGGAAGTAGCCTTTTAAATAGCAAGATAGCGCACCGCAAAAGGTAAATGGATTGTGTTATTTCATCCATTCATATTTGTCATGCATTGTATCGATGTACAATGTAAAAATTTGCATTTTGAATTTTAAATCTTAAATAAAACTCCGAGATTTCAATGTTTAGAGTTCTCTTGACTTATCTTACTACACGTTATAAAATCAGAAGTTGTAGATACAATGTTTCCCCTGCGGTTATAACTGAAGATAATTTAGCTGATGACCTCTGTTTAGTATTTTGTTATTCGTAGCTAGGGTATCTTGGGTAAAGGTTGGCCCAGCCATCGTCTCGTTCTTGTTATTATGAGCCCCGTTATTCATGCCCACCAAATGCCGTGTTGGCTGAGTTGAGGATGAAATCTTTGCTTTAAAGTGTATTAGTTTTAAAAATCATCAGCTAAAGCTCTTAAAATTTGCTTTATATTGGTACACTGTAGAAGGATTGCCGTAGCTTTGTAAGTAAAGTAGGAGCAAAAATACTTTGTAAATATCTTTAAAATGGAGAAAACGAGAACAAATAGAGGATACAAACTACAACAACGTAAAGAAAACGTAACGCAAATGTTAATCCATGATGTCGCCAACAAAGCAAGTTTGCTGCTTAACAATTTCTTGTTCCCATGCCACAATATTGACATCAAACAAACGCAGTACGCATACAGACCTCATAATACTAGCTGCAACCGCTGAGTTTCTCGAATTCCGATGACACCAAGCGTTTCTAGTCATCAGCACTTCTAGATGTTTCGTTAGTAACAGGAGACTGCATAATATTAGCTTCAGTAGCACAACGGCATGCTATTCTAAGTGAAACTTTCCATCATTCTTGCTGATCCTATTGACATAGCTGTGGTGTTCACCCTATGTCACTGCTGGGCCGTGTATCTCCAAAACTCAAAATTTATTCCTACCAAGCAGGTTAGTAGGATAAACCAACATTTCATCGAACTAGACTACAGTAAATTGAACAGAAGGCACTGTCACGTTTTCTTGAAGCTTTTGCATTTGCCTCTTCGTAGATTTTAGCTAGCTTCTGTGAAAGTTATGTCTTTACTTGAAAGTTAAGCGAGATCATAGTTAATCAAAGGACTGTGGTGAGATTTGCGAATTCCGTTGTTTCTACGTCTTTCTCAGCATCAGCAGTGTTGTAGTCAGAGGTCCGAAAACTTCCAGGTAAAAACAAAATATTGATTAGCCTTTCTATTTAAATTGTAAATCGTTTTCCTGAAATGAAACTACAAGAGAGAAAACTTTCTTGTATCGTTACGTTTAATCGAGCTCAGATCTTAACACAATTTAGCGTAGGGCTTCTAAACAATTGTCGCTCTTCAAGCACAATGCAGAACGCATAGCTGCGAAATATGTGTGAAAGTTGACTTCATTGTTTGAAAAAATCCAATGATTCTAAAAGCTTAAACCTTCTCTTAATTCTCTCGGGTTGTTTTATAAACAAACTTTTCACTATGTTAACACTCTCCCTTCAGTTGTTGGCTGCTGTGTCTATTCATCAGTCCAGGAATTTTGTGGAAAAATTGAAAATATTGCACCATAATGCCATTTGCCTCAAGTTGCTCACCGTCATAAACGAGCCGCTGTATGGGAAAACTCATTAATTAACTGATGTTATCAATTGTATGAAGTACACGTCAAAAATATGTATTCAGAGAACACATCACAAACAAACTGGTGTGCTGCCATCATCAACCTTACCGCTTCCTTGTCAACCCATAAACAACTCCAGATATGGAGAGATTTTCCTGCGCATGCTGATTCGTAAGTAAAGCAGTGCATGAAGATTACCTGCTCCTGAATTTTTGTTTATCAGCCTGCCTACTCTTTCTATTTTTTACATTTCAACTGTGTTCCAGCACATTCTTTGTAATTAAGGAGTAAAAATATTCAAACAGAAATATCTTCCCCAGTTGGCAAGTATAAATGGTGTGAGTGGAAGGAAGGCAATTGTTGCTTAAGTTTGTAAAGCAGCAAAACCACTGGACTCCAAATGCTGTGTAGCATTAAAATGTGTGAAGATAAGAGCTTTGGATGTCCATCTTGATGATAGGGATCAGTTTTATGGTCAATTTGTTTTGGTTTGGGACTGTCATAAGTATTTTCATTTTTCGTGTGGTTCTCGTTTGCTTAGCTCGGCTTTGCTGCACCAGCTTTGAGTTACTTCCTTTTAAAACAGCGAAATTGGTACAACCATGTCAAATATTGACTGAAGTGGCGAACAGTGCATTTTTATAATTTTGCCTACTCAATAGGTTTGCAATAGGTTTTGATAAAAAGGAAGCTTGTTTTTTCTCCCTTTCTTAAAATACTTCTTCCTTTTGTGACCCATTGTGGTTTTCGCAGACCTGATCGATAAAACTGTTTTTAAAATACAATCAGTTCTTTTTCAAATGAGATGGAGAAACCTAAAAGGTATGTGAACGAAACAGACCAGCAGTACCAAACTCTATTCCGGAAAGGTGTGAAAGCCTATCCTCAATCATCAAAGGTCAAAGTACAAAAGATTTGTAAAGAACACTGAGATGCAATCAAAGCTGGAAATAAAACATTTGATCAGGTTGCTAAGCACTTCAAGGAAAAAATCTGTTGAACTGTTTGGGAATGTTTTAAGATAATTTCGAAAACATGGACAAAAAAGTTAGTTACTTTTAATCCCATGATGTCTGTAAGTGGTTTCGCCATCGAACAGACATTTTTCTCATGGCAAAACTAATGTTTTTCAGTTCGGATACCCTCTAAGAACATCCATTGATTACTTTCTGCTCATGAGGATGGACACGAAACATGAGTCATATTTCCAGACCAATTTACGTTGAGGAGAGAAGCAAGTTTACGGAGACGGCAAACCTAATCTAAAGTACTAATGTCGCAGAGAAAGTCGGTAAATGTTTGAATATCCATGCAAAAAACTGTATCCTTCTGTGTCCAACAACTCCAGATCTTCACAAATGCTGACGTATGCACCTTTTTCCTACCTGTTGCCGAATCCATGGTCGGTCCAGGCCACGTGGAGAACTGATAGCAGGTTCGTCCTTAGCATTATTCGGATCGTTTATCAAATAAACAGTTATAGTTTTTCATTTTAGTGTTGAGAAAAGCATGCTTGTTAAGCTCTTCTCTCTAACAACTCTTCTTTCCATGATACGAAAATAACAGCTGTCTGTTTATTTGAGACGTACGTTAATTCCCTATTAATGACGCACATAATTCCGTGGTTTTCCGACATGTTTGCAACATGCTGTATTTCCCTACTAAGCACAACAACCGTTGTTTGGAAAGAGTGGTGAAACTAGCACAACAAAACGTTTCGACACTTTTTTTCTCGTTTACTATCCTGACCAGCCCCTATTCCCCACGACTAAGACATTCCCGTGGTAGGACACCTTTCTTAACCCCTGCAATATGTTTGGTGTAGAAATGAATCGAAATTGGTACTGAATGCGGACTGATACGGATAGCAAATCAGTATCAATATGTATCCAGTGTTTCAAGTGCCAATGGAAGGCCTATCTGTACTCATTTTGACACGGATGATCCGCGCTAGTGCAAACGCGAAAGTCTAAATGATTATTTGAAGCAAAATCAATTTCCATTTACAATTGTAGTTTGATAAAAAACGACATCTTCCTATCTCCTTTTACTGCTAGCAATTTAATAGAAATTGTCGAGATTACAGGTAGCATGGATGAAACATACAGCAAAATTAAACGCTTCTCAGCACAGAACAAGTTCCTTCAAACTTCTCATTCCAAACGTAACACTTTGGTATCAGTAAAAGGCATGTATAAAATCCTAATTAAAATACAATTGCACAGGGTTAGTGTTACATTGGTCATCTTGCGCATCACGTTATATTTTTCACAGAAATCTCCAACATAAATGCCACCGACTAGTTATTGCTCAATTTGAACACTCATGCTATTAACGACAATGTGTTCAAAATAAGGGAAATATATGACAATGTCACGTATGGGTAGAATCGACGAAATTTTGCTTGCATTAGGTAGATTATTTAAGAAAATAAAGAACAACTTGTAAAACAGAGATGCTGCAACCTTAGAGGATGACTGTTAAAGGAGACCCATATATTGCACTCATGCGGAAAAGAACAACTGGCGGACGATACCTCCATGTAATAGAGATCAGCATGCCTTGACCTTGTAACTTCCTCATGCAACACGTAGCTGTCAACGTTATTAATAGCCTAGAAATTTTCTTTCGACTTTTAAAATTTAACAGTGTTGAGGATAGAAAAATTTATCTCCACATGAGCACAATTTGCTAAAAAAGACATTTAAAAGAAATTGACTTATCACTTCCGGCTACATTAGTTACCACGATAAAAGATATGTTCTACGAATCAGACCAATGACATCTTTAAGGTCAAATCTGCATCTCCTGTGCAACATGGCATTACAGAATGAGGTAGCATAATAAGCCTATTATGTTAACTACCTATACAAATCCAGCTATTCCTATTCCATAGCAATGGAATACACCTGACATAGCGTTATGTATGCCTCTATCGACTTGCAATCACGGTAACAGATGATAGCAAGTGCATCAATGATAGAAGGTGGCCTTGTTCTCTGTTTCTCATCGACTGTTTCAACTGTCACCTTTTTATCAGCACCAACGACCCTCACTACTAAGAAATCGTCAGTTTGGGCATAGGCATTACCACTAGCATCATCATTATCACTGTCATGATCATCATCATCATCAATATCTGTGTCATTGAAAAAGCTATGTAGATATTCAACGTATCTGTAACAGTCCAGCGTGTGCATCTGAGAAAAACATTCAAGAACCCTCTGAAGGTAGCGAAAGGTCTTCCACTGTTACAGGAAGCGAAGAAAGCGACTTTAGACATATAATTAAGATGCCTATTCTTAATGAAAGTAAACTTTTAAGTCTTGAAAACGGTACCCTTGGAATTCTTAACCTAACTTATTGTGCTGGATGATTGTGGCTAGCACAAAAGCATCCTTGGAGGACTTTTCAATCTTGGACCAGGCTGCCAATGAGTTGATACATGAAAGTTTACTAATAACAAAAGATCGTCCATTACTAAACTTTCAGAATTCTTCTATTCCAATGTCTTTGCTTTAATTCTTTCGTAAAAATGTGTTAACGCATAGTCTCACTGAAATATCTTTTCTTTCTCGTGTTCAAACAATTATGTGATTAGTTATTGAAATTGTACAGAACCTTATCAATGAGCTTTGTAGACTTTATTATTTACTGTTAGCTGAGGATGATAGGAGTTCCTATCGAAATGTTCTAATATGATTTAGTTTTACCTTGTGGCTTACTTTATGTTTATAAAAGGAATGTCAAGATCGGGAACGAGTGTGCCGTTAATATACAAAGGATCGTTCTTTCAATTCTGATGAACAACTTTGTAATAATTTCTCGTTCATGTCGGCAAAGACATCTTTGGAACGTCTTTCCCCCCAAAATTGTTTGCATGTGTAACTGGCACTGCTTTGCAAAACTATTTTGGAAAGGCCTAATATCCTAAACAAATCATCTCAGAAACAATGATTGACACTGGATATCACACTATAAAATAAAAAAGAGCTCCAAAGAATTGATTGTAAAAGTATAAGAATTTATGATGTTGATGACGTTGTCGATGCTAGTTAGGTGTCATTACCAAGCATGTACTTGAGAATTTATACATTGTTATGAATGTAAATGCTGCACTACCTAGATATACCAACGACGGAAACGGAAAACGTATTTTTCTATAAATTATAACGACATCTTTTGTGCCATTTTCTTCCAAGGAGACATAGGTTGGAAAAAACGAGATACAATGCCCTCGTTTAAGGCAGAATACAAACGGAAGCGTTCGTGTACCATACCGCAATGCAAAATTGGGACCTTAACAGACAGGAGATACCGACTCGTGTGTGTAAACTCGAGCAAGAATGATACATTGGGAGAGGGCAGGATTTTTACAAAAGAAAACAGATGCATAACAACAAATGATGAGTTTATTTGCAACTAATCATGCATTTAAAGCAGCTATGAGTAAAGAACAGAACACATTAAGGAAAAAATGTTAAAAATACAAACTGTGAGCTTTCTGTAACCACTCAACAGAAAATTTCTCCAAAACGTATCTTATCAGTTAGATTCTTTTAAAAGAGAAGGTGTATTAGACTACACTCGGTGTGCTGCGTTGTCTTGAATGCCTGTGATTGATATTTCGATGAAAGCTGTGACAAAGTTGGATTCTTCTTACTAGACTTTACTTTTGCAAAATACTTCAGTAAACTTATTTTTCAAATTAAATGCATCAGAGCAAAACGCTTAAGTTTAGAGCAAAATAAAAATAATTTGAATCTTAGTGCTCGAAAAGCTTCCACTCTCTCACTCTTAAATCACTGTATCACTGACTTGACTGACTGACTTGCTGTCTAACTGTCTGACTGACGATCAGTGCAATGATTCACATGGATATTGATAATCCGATAACGAAAGGAAAGACAGGGAAACTTAACACTACATTCATTTCTGTCACCACAAATAAATAGACATGAATAAATACGAAATTGGATGCACTTTCTGAGTTTGGTTTCTACACGCCTCATATCATACCATAGTTTTTTGAAGGGACAATGCTAATAGGAAGCTAGACACTTTTTTGTAAAAAACCTTGTTCAAGGCCTAGTTCCTAAATTTCGTTATTTTGGAATCTCTATTGATCAAATAGTAGTTCCAAAAGTTCCTAAGTAGTTCTTTAACTCTAACCGAACAAACTTATTTGTGTTTTGCTTAAAAGGAACTTCTGAAGTTAATTGATTATGGGGCAATGATTACTGTGCACAGCAGAACTGGAAACTACCTCCTTTGAGTATTTTGTCTTTTGTGGAATAAGTGCTTTATATAATTTTCGGCCTTCTAAATATAGATTCCTTACAAGCATGTTTCCTGTTAAAAAGCGTTGAAAACATGTCTGTGCACCGTCCCTCTCTACTGTGTGACGCAAAAGCTCTACACATCACACTTTGAATCGTTTGGCCAATACTCAGTTTTTTAAATTGCTTCGCAAAAAAGGGTTTCTTGCAATCCTTGCCAAGTAATCAATTTTATCCTGGTTGCCAGGCATTTAATTACACCAAAGTTTGAAAATATCATCTGCAGTAACTGAAGCCAGAGGAGGCAAATAGTAGTCAAAATTTGCTCTTGAAGGAGCACTGCTGGGCCCTAGTTTAGTAGACTATTAAACTCGGGGAGAATGGATGCTACATATTGCTTGTGCAACATATTACTCAGAGAATTCATGCATTGCGCTTTTTTGTTGCTTTTTATAGTGGGCGTGGTGCCATACAAGGCTAACAAAAGCCACTAAGTGTATGGAACAGAAGAGAGGTAAAGAACGTAGACAGCAAGCAGAGAGAGACAGAGAGAGACAGAAAGAGAGAGAGACAGAGAGAGAGAGAGAGACAGACAGAGACAGGGAGAGACAGAGACAGAGAGAGAGACAGAGACAGAGACAGAGACAGAGAGAGGAACAACTAACCTAAAAGAAAGGAATTCACATTTGACTTAAAAGCATCTAAGTTATAAGAAGAAAGAAAACAATAAGACGCCAGAGAGTTCCACAGCTTAGCAGTTCACGGAAAGAAACTAGCCTCATTGAAAGACTTCTTGACACAGGGGACAAGGATGAAGATGTTGGGAAAACCGGGTCATACGATATGGAAGAAACCGGGCTGGAACCAATGATAACAGCTCATCAGAACACTTCCCATGGTAATATCTGTAGAAAAGGCTAAGAATGGCCACATTTCGCCGATGAGATAGAGGTTGAAGGGTGGCAGTAAGGGTTGGGTCGACCAAGTTGCTGACATGCCTCTGGACCCGTTCAAGCATCTCTTGATGGGGTGTAGGAGCTCCTCCCCAAATATGGCTACAGTACTCCATGCAGGGTCGAATAGTGGACTTGTAAAGATACACAATGGCCTCGGGAAAGAGGTAAGATTTGGCACGAAAAAGCAAACCAATTTTTCTAGAAGCAAACTTGGCTATAGAATGAATGTTAGAATTCCAACATAAGTCAGAGGAAAAAGATAGACCAAGTAAGTAGCAACTGATTGGACGTCTTTTCCTGTTAATACCCTTCATTGTGACGCTCACGAAGAATCTTTTATTAAGTACCAATGTAATGATTTTTTTTATATCTATATTCTCGTTGCCAAGTGGTTATTCAGTCTTCATACATCGAACGAAGTAGCATAGTGCTCGTATTAGTTACAGTATCTGGGTTTCTGACAGCTTCATATAGAGTCTTTGTTTATAAAATTCGAGATCGTACGACTGATGGCAAGGATGGCGCCAACGGAACCGTTTAATAGATTTCCTTTGCTGTTGATTAAATTTTAGATATCTTTGTGCACTTTTGGCACAGTATTTGATTAAATTTCATACTTGTATGAAGAAGGTATGTCTGCGTCAACACAATGGAACAAACTTCACTTTTGTAAACAATTAGGCGTCTGGGACTTCAAAATTTTGTCAACTTTATAAACTTCTAGCTATACTCCATCTTGACTAAGGTGAAATGTGCAATTCAGGATGGTGCTTGCTAATTCATCTAGATCACCTGCTCACCCCATACAGCAAACGTTTGCTTACGGTCTCAAGGCATAGAAGGGAGAAAATAGTCATTTGTTGTGAGACATGGGGTTTTATCTTTAAACTTGTCTCTTTTATCTATTCAATAGTTTTAGCTTAAGTGTAAAATTAAATAAAGTACTGTCCTTGTAACTATTGATCTTTCGACCTGACCTTCTTTGTTCTATGTCTGACTGTCTTTCAGCTTACCGTGACTTGTTGGGAGATAAACTTTAATTTCCTAACCCAACCCTGATTTTTGACTCTTGTTTTCTTTCTTCTGGTTAAGAATTTTAGTCATAACAATAACAATTTACACGAAAGAAAATTAACTAGAGATAAGATTACTTCTTTTATCAGTTGAGTTACAGGCCTATGAAGGGCAGATTCACTATTTGAAGATGTCCTCCATGTTTTTCCGAGAAATAAAGTAATAAAAAATCCGCACTCAAGCGTTCGTAAGCACGAATAGAATGATACTTCTAGAAGTTGTTATCCATCTCTTGCTGGTGACAATAATACAACAGATTATACACTTCATGAGTAGTATTTAATGAACCTTTTAGCAGGACTCGAATACTGTTAGTACTAAACCACTAGTTCGTTTAAAACGATTATTAAAAATCGTGAATTGAGTTGGCAGTTTGTTTATCTGTACTCTTCATTTGGGAATTCGACTTGAGAAAGAAAAGTTTTTGAATGTTACTTGCTTTGTATCTTCGTCCACGCAGAACGTACTAACGCCCTTCACTTTAAGAAGAATTCGACGAAACCAATGTTGTGTACCCTTCCCTATCGCTTTGATTTGATTGGTTGATACTACATCGTACGATATTCTTTTTCCTTTCTTCAACTTTTAAGTAAAAGAGCACTTATTGTGTCCAATCAATATTAATGACATCTCAAATTGTTGACCCTTTCGGCCTTCTTTTTGGTCAGTTAATTAGAAATAAAAAGCTATACAAGATTTTTCTGCTGCATTGGATACTGTAGAACAGGTAGGTTTGTCTTTTAACGGTAATTGATAAAATTCTGCCTTTAATTTTTCAAACAGTCTACATTAATTTGTTTCTGTGTTGAGCAAATCATGAATTCAATTCAAAACATACTATTAACAACATATTATCTGACTAAGGATCATTTAGATGGCGAATACTGTAGTTATATATCTTGTGTTAAATTTTCGTCACCCTTACCAGAATACCTGTATTGTTATTAAAGACGCGAGTTCCCAGGCAATACATATCGTTGAAAATAGTACTTGTTCAATGGCATTTGTCAATAATAGCTCAGATAGGTCTTTTTGTAAAAACTACAGAGCAATGTAGGTAAGGACAAGCAAAACCTTGGAGTTAGTTGAACGAAGCAGTTTCCCTGGACACGACGCGTGAGCTCTGCTAATAAACATATTAAAAAGACCAGAAAGTTCTCTCTCCTATTTTTAACAACCGTGTTCCCACGAGTTCTTTCAGCTCTTAATTATGTTGGTTGAAAAATTTCTTGCAGACGAACGTAGAAGTAAAAACTTACTACTAAGTTTATGGTTGAGTAAGTATTTGTGAATTGAAGTCAATCACACGTGGGATTTCATATTGACAATGTGCTTTTATGGATAACGGGGATGGCTTTGGTGGAATGCGAAATTCGAATCCCTCTGTGAAACCCAGTGTGTCATTATTTTCAAGTACTAAAGCTTGTCAAGTATTTAAGAAAATGCAAGAGTTCATATCTCGAAATAATACACTCTAGTAAGTAAAGGAGTAGTAATGGAGATAGAAAGAATTAATCGTTAAATCGCACACATCATGCAAGGAAAAAGATGTGCAGAAGTTAAAATAAACTATGCTATTTAATCACTCAACATCAGGTAAATTTTTTTACAGCTTTTGAGTTTAAAACCAACCGGGTTTGTGACCCGCCTCCTGCTAAATACTTCAGTGAAATTTTAGTGCATAAAATTCCTCCATTATCCTCTAAAGGGTCTTCAATATACCGACATTTAGTGTTTCTTGGGCTATATGTACTTCCGTCTACCAGCATACATCGGACAACAAATATTTTGCTTACTAGAAGTTACTAGTTGAGTTAGAAATAAACCCAGGATTTCGAATAAAACTCCAGTCTCGAAGGATACCTGGTCAAAATTCATTATTTTAAGATAAACACCATAGGCGTATAATACAGTTAAGTACAGTATAAAACTAATACTAAGCATAATTAATGTCAAATTACGACGTCAGACAATTATCATGTATATTATTGTTAGAGCTGAGTTTTTTCCTATATACACTTTTCGCAGTTCAAAAATTGTTGAAAGCTTATTGTTCAAAGTATTGAGAATTCCTGTAATCTGTTATTTATTGTAAATGTTAGACAAATTTCATTTCCGATACAATTTCTAGGCCTGTGAGTACTTCGACGTCGGTAAAAACGTTATCATTAGAAAAAACATCTATAACGAAACTAGATACAATTAACGTTTTTACCATTGGCTTTGACATAGTTGAGATACAGTTGACTTATTAGCTGAAAGACCAGTCAAAGTCTATCATATTTAATTAAGGACTAATCTAAAGCTGTATGCCATACGTTAAGTCGGTTTACAAGCAAGAATATTCATGAAGAATATGAGGCCTACTATATTTAACACAGACACAATATTCTTGCGTTATTCTCTCGTTTATCTTCGTGAAGAATTTTGAAAAGCTTATTCTAACGAAATCACTTCGCCGTTGTTTAAATATTCTTGCGCGGTGAATTAAATCAAAATAGTTTGGTTTAAAATTGGCGTTGAAGAATATTTGAACAATCGAATGAGGGATCTAGCTGTTGTTGTAAGCTGTTCAAAGCAATGTTTGTAACGCAGATCTAATTTGGTGGGAAGAGGGAGCTGAGAACAGATTTAGATGTGAGAAAATGAAAATAAAGCAACTAGGCTATCGCAAAAATAAAAGTCTCCACAGAATTAAACGACTCGAAGATTTGTTAAATTAACACTAGGCAAACTTTTGCTTGTGGTCAGTAATGTAAGAAATGTATAATAATCTAAGTACTTGAAATGTAGATGTGTTCATTTGCAGAATCCTAAGAAAATTTTCAAATTCTGTAAGCCTTAATTCATTTATAAGCGCCTTTTCATAGCGAACACGCAAACAGTTCTTCATCCAAATCTTACCATTGCTCGTTTTGTTCTTCCCATCATTTCTAACGAAGGATGACTCCTGAACTGATCATATCTGTTTCCTCTTCAGAGTCCATCACTTAGTAACATCCAACAAACAGCATTCCTTGCTACCAGATTGTTTCCTGCTTATTCTGCCATGTGATTTTTAGAAAAATAATGAAGATTGTTATGAGTATTCTTGAGCACACTATTTTTCAATTATTATTATGTAAAAATTAGAATATTGCAAGAACAATAAACATTTTATCATTCTTCAAGTATTATTCTTTCATGTTAACCGGCCTTTACATAATTGGGTATCGACCATCCAGTTCTGTCATGACTAATGTACATAGGTATATTTTTCTTACAGATGAAACTATGAAATCATCCTGGTTGTTACTGTTAGAAGTAACTGTCTTCAGTGTAGTGAGATTTGTCTGTTCTGACACAGGAAGAGACACCCAAGTCAACAAAAGTGAGACGGCACACAATCCCCTCATCTGGCGAGGTAATTTCTAAGTCAACTTTTTAAATAAGCAGCTACATTAAGCAGTTAAAATGGTACCGGAAAGTCAAAATTGTGCGCTTTGATAATGAAAATGTGTATGGTTCACTTCCTATTGCTCATTTAGTCAAAGAAAAAGAAATTTAACGGTATGAATGCTATTTTAGGGCTGACTGGCTATGATTAAAATCAGTAGGTAATACGTCTTCACTTAATATTATTCTGTTTTGACCTTGGTCAACAAAGTGACGACAGCAGTATCCATGTTTTTATGTTTTGGCGATAACGGATCTGGAGAGTGCTCTGTCAAATAAAAACAGCCACCAAGAAAAGAATTAAGACTTGGCGTTAAAGAATATCTTAAATGTGTCATTAGTTGATAAGAGCAAACATAATATTACGAGGGTTAAAGCGAGGATTCCTTCACGAAAGGTGTCTTCCCTGGTGTGAACACAAAATTAAAGGTAAAATATTCGAAATATTCGATAAGCTGTTAGATTACCAACTTGATCAACGATTCTTGTTTTATCTTTTCTATGAATGACGTGGAGACAAAAACACGGCAAGCATTCGTCAATGCTGTAAACACCATTTTAGGTAATAGGAAGCACGATAATTTAATGCATTTTGTTGAAACTGCTAAAAGCTTTAGTTTAATTAGATGAAATATAAAAATCAAAGTACATTGCTGGTATAAGTTTACTTATATTTCCTGATAACCCCCGAGATATTAGTTATGAAAAAAGTCAACTGTTATATTAGGATATTATAATAAAGGTACCAAGGTAGGATCTACACATGTGCGGAGATTGCTGCTTGTACTTTATTTGAAATTGTTCTAGTCTGTCATCGCATAAAATCAAAGAAACCTTTTAATGCAAGTTGATTTTTTAGGGTACCTGAAATAATATATTTTTTTGCTAAACTGTGATTTGACAAATTTTCTTCTAAGTATTTCATTCTCCTTTTAATTTTCTTATTTGATTGCTCAAATTTTATCCAAGAAAAGCTTGATAATTAAGCACTTCCGGAACTAACATTTAATTCTATAAGCAAAATCGTGCTTTTAAGAACTGGCTTTTCAAAATCTAAATGTGTGGGTGAAAATCTGATGCAATTTTAGATTCATTTTACCGGAATCGTTTGGGAACCAAATACTACTAACAATGGGGTGAACAAGAACATTTCTTGTCAGGCTATGTAAAGAGCAGCCTTTATCTAGTGGTTAAACCAAATATTTTCCAAGCTAGTTAACGAGTTCGAACCTCAGTAAGCACATGTAAGAAAGTACTTGTGAGAAAGTGAAGGAGAACCACTCTAAGAGCTGACTTCCTTTCACATTCCTTATACTTGTATTTGAATCAGAAAAGCTGGATAAAGGTTACACAATACATAGCACATGCAAGGGACATTGGCAGTTGTCTGGACTAAAACCTCTTGCAGTTGCGGTTAGCAGATTTCATAGTTGAACTCCTTACCGCACTAATTACCTGCTGGTGAAAAACCGGTTCCCTTCACATACAGTTGAAGTATATTTCAAGTTTCATGGAGTGTTTGCTTCTCTTCATAGGAACAAAATGGTGTGGGCTCGGAAGCCTCCCGAAATATAACGACAGTGACGTGGCAAATGGAACGGATAAATGCTGTCGCCATCATGACTCCTGCCCACTATATATTTTACGGTGGAAACGAGCTTACAACTTATACAACTGGCGGCCATATACAATATCGTCGTGTTTATGTGACAAAGATTTTCATAACTGCTTGTCTCAGGATGCATCCCAGACGTCTAAAGATGTCCGCACGCTGTATTTCGATATAATACAAGTTCCATGTTTTCACCTAGTAATTAAAGAGAAGACTGTATGCTTAGAAAGAACATGGTACTTTAAGTGTAAAAAGTATGGAAAGAGAGTTGCTTTCTATGCAGAATTGAGTGCAATTGATCGAACTTAAAAATATGAATACGTGATTAAAATCCGTCGTTAACTTACCGCACATGATACGGCTAATACGCTCGGAGAAACAAATATTCAATACTGAGAGGCTACGGTCATTATTGTTAAGTGTACGGAACTATTTAAGCCTACTACAGCAAGCAATCGGTCAAAATCAGTGCTTCGAAACAATCAGCTACTGCTTTAATAATCAAGATTTTAGATTCAAATTCACATGCCGCCATATTTTGGTTTATAAAACAAACGAATAGAAATATAATGAAGCTCTGCCTTCTTTAATTGATATTACAAAAGATTTTCAGATGCACTGAAATTTATCAAACACATTAAATGAAAGAGCGCGTTTGCCCAAAATGTCAAAGATCAAAAGGTTATTTTACTTGGAAACCGGACGAATTCCTCCTCCCTGGTACATTTGTAAGTGTTGCCCATCATAGCGAAGGAATTAAAAGGACGAGGTAAAATGATTATTCTATGGTTGATGGTCCCAGGCACCAAAAGCCCCTCCTTAACAAGATAAAATAACAGCAGCCTACTATCAAAAGAGCCTACTTCCTTGTCATGTTCGATAGCGACTTTGGCACGCAAACCAACTCCAAACCCTAGACTGAATGATGGCAAGCCTTGCCGAGTGTAAGACGTTACCCATGGAAACTTTTGTATCACCAGTTTCCCATAATCAATCGATGCCACAAATCTTTCAAGCGCTTAAATTACTACTTACTCAGTTCCGTCTTGTCCTGCGCAAAAAGTAACTCAACGTTCCATATTTTTTCCATTTTGGTTTAAAAAGTAGAAAGATTAACGCATAAAAGTTGCTTGACTGCGTAATAGTCCTGGATTAATACTATTAACTATTGCACGCTAAAATGCTCATAACTATGCTCGTGTTCAAACCTTTGACGCGCATTGAAAAGCCATACTTTTACGTCTTACATCAGTTTTAATTATTCAATAAGATCAAAACCGAATTGCCCTATCTTTCTCCTACGCCATTTTTCAAAGCGTTTTATTTTGTGAACGAAAGACAGCTTTAAATTGGTGTAATGCAACTGCAACGTCCTGGCATTTAACTTTGGGAACGAGGCTGGACGGAACGACTGAGGCCTTTCGTGAATTATTTTTCTCAAAATAAAAAAACTGAACAAGTTGGAACCGTTTAAATTATTCCATTTTGTTGTACCTTGCTTTACTTGATGCCTCTAACAGACATTTAGTTTTGAATAGTAATGTTTTCCCATTAGAGTATTTTATACAAGCCATAATCTCCTAAGCATTCTAAGGAGCACCTAGTTGTGACCAGTTAAGTATAAGATTTGTAAATTAAGTTTCTACTTGTGCCAAGGAAATGATGAAACAGGTATTTGACGTTTGTATATTTCCGGGCTTAGTAGTGAGGTCTGCCATACTTGCAATCAATAGTCGTAAAGTCATCAATCAATATACAGAGCGCAGTGTACTTGCAGCCCACACCAGATTGATTACGTAATTCTAACACCCTCTAAAACTGTTCTGGCGGTTTTTATTTTACCCTACTCCCTTGCAGTCGAGCAAGACGACGTTGCAGTGCAGTTCATTATGTTGTTGTTGTCTACGTTAAAAACCGTAGCTACTTTTGACAGGTTAGAAGCTAAGTACCATACAGACTGTAATCGAGAGAACATTTACCGTTATCGCAAGACTCTGAATTCTGTTTTATTCTTTTAACAAAGAAAATTCTGAAGTGGAATTAAATTAGCTTCTTTATAGATATATTGTATCCTGATACGCTACCAATGTACAGAAAATATTATCACGGGTCTCCTTACATATACTGGTCCAAGATTAGACTGGGGACTCGGATAATTGCTCAATCGAGCCCTTTTCGTTTCAAGCCCCACACTAGACCTGTTTTTTTTTCTGCATTATGTTGACGACAGAGATCTTGTAGAGCTTGTGATTAGTACTCGATAATAATATTACAAATTCCGACACATACTTAGCACACAATACGATATGTAAGTTGACCATAGTGCTTATGCTCAGCAATTTAAATTATGATCTTGTAAGCTATAGTTGCGCTAATTGAATGTGTTAGATTATAGCAATAATACAATATAATATATAAGCTCCGGCTTTTATCCATATTTTGTCCTCTCGTCTAGTGATGCATTTTTTGTAGCGACGCAATGATTAATCGTGACATCATAAGTTCATCTCTGAGAAACATCATCTTGATATCACAGAGGTCACAGCATTCTCGTAGGAAAGAGGAAGGCCATGGGTTTGGAGTCAACTTGAAATGATGGTTTATTTCCCGGATTTCTCTGACTGCACTTTTAAGTTTTCTACTAATCAAACATACATAATTTATAGTTAGTAATGGGCATTTCTGACAAATGTTAGTAGTATTTCGACTAAAAAAGCGAAAGAGCTAATGAACGAAAAATGACGGCAATCGAACCTACAACAATGCCAATGTGCTGTAAAGCAACCCTAAAAACGGGATAATGAACATTGCAAAGGACAGTAAAACACGTCGACACAAACAAAAGAATCAAAAAGGTAACGATGCAAACGCTTTTACACCACCTTTTTATGCCTCATAAAAGGGCAAGGTTTACAAAATTTCTGTAAGCAGCCGAGCCCTTAAATAAATGTGTATCTTAAACCAACAAATTGCTAACAAAAATCTTGCACATCACTTGACTGTTCCTAGAACATGGACGTTAACTAGAAAACCAATTGATTATTTGTCCGTAAGGTAACACTCCACTGCCAGGAGTAGGTATTAAGAGACTAACAAAATGTTCTCGGTAACAGCTGTATTGTAACAGAAAGCGATAGATGCGATAGATATTTGATCATCTCCTAAACACCTATAATAATTTACTTCTAGAATGCATTTAGGTAAGCAGTTATGGCCACAGAACAAGTAAGGTCTTGCATCATCGCCAGCGTACTGACCAGTCCACAGAGTTAACGTCAATCTTTCTCTCTCCCTCCCTCTCTATGACAAAAACACAAAAATACACACATATATACGTACGTACATACATGCTGTAATGGAGTGATTGTAGACACTTGATATGGACCGCCTGTGGAGCCAGACTTATTGTTCTATTTTGATATCTAGGTTGTTGTTGTGGTTGATAGATTATTACGGTTGTGTTATGTTGCGAAGAAGGCGAGTCTTGACTGGAGCTATGACTAGACTGGCCTAAATGAAATATAACAGTGGCGATGAGTTGAAAATGTACTCATAGACGATGTCTGACGACGACGGCGCTGCCTAACGAAATGTAGTTCAACCTGAGCAAGTAGTTATGGCACAATCTGTCTCGATAAAACCTGTGCCTGAGTTTCACCCTGATGCGGAATTTGGCACAAACCTTGCCACCAGGTGGAAAGCCTGGATGGCTGATTTTGAAATGTTTATACTTGCTAGTGGAATAACGGATGCCAAACGAAAGTGAGTTCTCCTTCTATATCATGCAGGCCCAAGAGCCTGACACGGGAACAGAGGTGGATTACGATGTTGCAACAGCCAGGCTCGAAGAACATTTCAAGCCACAGAAAAATAGGCGATATGAAGTCTATCGTTTTTGTCAAGCTACACAAGAACGCCAGGACACTTTAGACCAGTTTCACATGCGTTTAAGAACATTAGCTCAAACTTGCGAATTTCATGACACAGATTTTGAAATTCAAGAACAAATTATTATTGGGGGGACCTCATCAAATACAAAAAAGGGCTCTACATGATCCTGGTTTTGATTTGAAGGCAATGTTGCTGGAAGGGAGACGTGATTAACAAAGTGAATTTTCAGTCCAAGGATGTCGAATCCAAAGAGGCAACCATTGTTGACGTAAATCAAATTATTGCTGATACAAATCGAACAGAAACAAAGAAAGGTTCCAAATGTTATTCATGTAGAATATCTTACCCCCATACTGGTACATGTCCTGGGAAAGGCAAGGAATGTAACAATTGTGGTAAAAAGAACCACTTTTCAAATGTTTGCAGAGATTAGGCAAGCAGAACCACAGGCCTCTACAAAGAACTAAAGGTTGCAAGAAAGCCATACACCCTCTCAACACTGCGGATGGCTCCAATTCATCTGACGAGGATTATATTTATGCAGTGAATAACAAGGCTAATAACATCCCGTCAGTAAATGTTACTGTCTGGGGTCATATGTTCAAAACAATGGTGAATACAGGTGCAACGATAAATGTCACTGATCAAGATACCTATGCAAAAATGGAAACACACAAAAATAAAGGCATTTGCGTATAATAATCCAGAACCTGTCAAGTTCCTTGAGAAATTTGATGCTGTTGTTGAAACCAAGAATGCATGTTGCTATAGGAACATTTTATGTGACCAAAGAACTTGATAGTGGAAATCTCCTATCAATGTCAACAGCTCAGGATCTTGGTCTGATCAGTTTACATTTGCATAAGTTGTCGACAATGGATGGCAAGATATCAAGCATAATCAACAAACATGTATCAGTATTCACTGGACTGCGGAAATTGCAAGGTGTTAAAGTTACATTGAGGATTGATGAAACAAAAACACCCAAAGTGCAACCCCCAAGGAGGATCCCTTGCCATGTAAGGCAAAAAGTGAAAATAGCCCTGGCACAGTTGGAAAACGAGGATATTATGGAAAAAGTGCCAGAAAATGAGGGGACCCCTTGGATATCCCCAACTGTCATCATTCCTGAAAAAAGATGGTGGCATCAGAATATGCATCGATATGAGAGCTACGAACAAGGCTATACAGCTCGTAAATCACCCTATACAAGCCATTGATGATGTCATTAATTAAATGATGCAAAATATTTTACAAAACTCGACTTATCGCAACCATACTACCAATTAGAATTGGACGAAAATAGTCGACATATAACCAAATTCAGCATGGATGTCGAAGTATATCGCTATAAATGCTTGAACTATTGTACCAATGCAGCTGCTGAGATTTTTCAATACATGTTGCAGACGCAATTACAAGGCCTGTTATTGTATATGGCACAACATGAAAGGAACGTGATGAAAATCTCGAGAAATGTCTTATGCATCTAACGCAAAGAGGCCTAACTTTAAATCAGAATAAATGTAAATTCCTTACTAACACCCTTGAATTTTTTGGACAAATATTTTCTGAAGAAGGAACAAGGCCGGACCCAAAATGTGTTCATGATTTATCAAAATGCAGAAGTTCCAAAGAATATTTGTGATGTACACAGTTTATTACGAATGGCAAATTACAGTAGTAAATACATCGAAAAATTTTGCCACCATCACTGCCCCACTTCGAGCGCTGACCAGGAAGAACAATTGCTTTGAGTGGAACAAGGTTCATCAAGAAGCATTCAATAAGCTTACTACCGCTTTGTCTACTGCTCCATGTCTGTCATATTTTGATGAAAACACGGACATGTATGTTCTTGTCGATGCCAGTCAAGTAGGATTGTGTGCTATTTTGTTGCAGAAATCAAAGGATGCCGATGACCAGGAAGTCGTAGCGTATGTGTTGACAGATGCAGAGAAACGATATTCGCAGACTGAAATGGAGGCCCTTGCAATGGTATGGTCAGTGGAACACTTTCATTTATTTTTGTAAGGAAATCCTTTTACGTTAATTACGGCTTACAAGCCCCTTGAGGTAATTTATGGCCATCACCATTCTAAGCCTTCTGCTAGCATAGAACGCTGGGTGTTACGCCTACAACCATATACTTTTCAAGTCGTTTACAAACAAGGTGAAGAAAGCCCCGCGGATTACTTCTCATGAAATCCCACATCTAAAAGTATACAAAAACAAGAAAACATGACAGAAGCGTATGCTAACTTCGTTGCTGAACATAGCATCCTGAAAACAATGACCCTAAAGGAAATTGCTGATGAGACAAATAACGATCGGAATTTGTGAGTGTTACGTGCAGCAATTCATTAAAATTCGTGGGAGTTACATAGCATACGACCATACTGCAGTTTTAAAGCAGACTTGACAATTGGTAAAACTAATACAATACTTTGTTGTTTGCGCATTATAATACCAAAATTGCTACAAATACGAGCCATTGATATTGCGCATGACAGCCATAAAGGTTTGTCAAAAACTAAAGCATTGTTATGAGAGAAAATTTGGCTCGTCGGAATACACGAATTAGTAAAGAAGATTATTGATCCGTGCTTAGCATGCCAAGCTGTTGGTAAATCTGCACCCCCGAAGACTATAAAGCAAAATGAAATGCCTAAACCACCACGGGAAACATTACACATTGACTTTTGTGGAATCTTACCATCAAATGATTACTTACTTGCTTAAATAGATCATTACTCTCATTATCCAGAAGTGGAAATCATACGCTCAACAAAATCTGCCTGCATGATACCTAAGCTTGACAAGACCTTTGCCATTCACCGTATTCCATACAAGATGGTTTCAGACAATGGACCACCGTTCAATAGCGATGAGTTTAATAAATACATGAAAATATTAGGCATTGAACATCACCCAGTTCCGCCGTATTGGCTGCAAGCAAACGGTGAGGTCAAACATTTTAATCAACTAAAACTATACAAGCTGCAGTTGTTGAAGGGAAGGTATGGAGGCAAGAACTGAATAGATTCTTATTGCAATATCGTACCACACCTCATTGCACCACCAAAGTACTGCCAAGTAAATTACCATTCACTCGGAAAATACAGGGAAAATTACCATCGATTGAGAAAAAGCTAGTAGTAAATAGACACAAGGAAGCACGCAAAAATGAAACGAAAAACCAGGCATATCACAAGTTATATGCACATAATCGCCAAAACAGAAAGAAAGTGACATTGAAGTTGGTGATACTGTTCTCATTAAGCAGAAACGCAAATACAGGTTTTCGTCTCATTTTAATAAGACGCCATACGTAGTACTTTATCGTAAGGGAATGCAAATAATTGCAAAAAACAAGCAGAAGCACCAAGTAAAACAAAATGTGTCTCTGTCGAAAGGTTTGAGAACACTGAAGAGCGTGCTGATGAAACTGAGAGTGAATTAGTTGAGGACTCTATTGGAAATTACAACAATGAATTTGAGCGTGAATCAGAACAAGCAGAACAAACAGTTAATCGTCGGCCTAAGTGAGCACCATCTCATACCATCTAGTATCCTTCCCTAAACACTCTATTCGAAAAGGGGAGTGATGTCATGGAGTGATTGTAAGAACTTTATGTGGACCGCCTGTACAGCCAGACATTTTGTTCTATTTTGATATCTAGGTTGTTGTTGTGGTTGATAGATTATTATGGTTGTGTTATGTTGCGAAGAAAGCATATAAAACATACATACATACATACATACATACATACATCCCAACATACATACATACATACACATATACATACATACATACATACATGCATGCATGCATGCATATATTTACAAACACACGAGCACGCTCTTTATTCATAACAAACAGGGCGATTATGTATGTTTCTGCATCTTATAGGCATCATAAATGTTCATAATTTTTATCTGCTGGAGCCCTCCATGTAGCTTCGTGCTTTTGAATGTGTTGTTTTAGCTTTGGCATTGTTGGGAACTGATCTTTGCAGATATGGCACCTGTAGAACATAAAAAAGATGAGAAATTACTCATTGGGTTCTCGAAATTTGTGGAGGATACGGATAAGCTTAAATCTTAGGCAGAACTAGTTTACTACGTGGTTGCAAAACCTAACTCTCCATCCCCCCCCCCCTAAAAAAAATATGTCATTGATCCTATTACTTCAAGGGAGAAAGAAAAGCAAAAACCATGTAATTTTGGCAACATTTGTTAAGTAACAAACGAAACAATACAAAATGCGTAATATTTGACATTACAAATATTTTCATCTTCAACATCATTCGAAATGGATGCTATTGACAAGGCTCGGGGACCCGTAGAGTTAGTCTGACTATCATCTTTCGATTTCAGAACAATCATATGTAAAAGAACTTTAACCTACCTCAAGCTGTTTTTGAGGAGCTGCTCATAATAGTCTTTGTCAATCTGTTGGAAAATAATAGACGTCTCGAAATAAAATCTGTTACATAATTGCTTCCAAAGTTTCCTGGATCACTAATAGTTTTATTCAATTTTTTGAGGTACAGTGATTATTATGCTATTCACAACGACTCGCATTTAGACAGCCGCTTCATTTACGAGGATTCTGTTACGTCGATATGCGCTTTAAATGAACAGGTTAATTTACGTCTCTTCCTTTTAATCAAACTGTGCAAGATCGAGCTACACAGCAGCATGGCTGGGTAACAGTTGACTTATTGGAAACAAAGTTGTCGTTTTGAGGGAAATACTCTTTGACAGTCTAGATCTTACAGAGCTCAATCAATTCAAGAAAAAAAGTAATACTAACAATCCCTACATACTCTCATTGACTGCATCTTTATTTTTCTTGCTGTTTGAACCCTAAAAAACGGTGTTCTGCCAAGCACATAGGTGTACTGATATATTTGATCAAAAACACTCGCAGCCAACTGATATGTTAATCGATTGAAACAGAACGAAAACTGTACTGAAAATGCTGACGCTTGTTTCGGAACCTCGTCAATAAGATGGAACCACAGAATGAGAATGGAATAAAACTATTCTTATTCCGTGACGGAAAGAAACGAAGCAAAGCACTTGTGTAAAAGCTTGTCTACTCTGTCGCGTTCATAGATCGACTGCACTGTGGAACGGTAAAAGTTCTAGGGTGGTGCCAAATAACCTTCATGATCAAGTATGATTTTTAAAAAAGAACCAGATCTAAGACAGCTCATTTTTTACAAATAAGTACTAAAACTTTAAGCTGGTAGTCAGGAAGAAAGGATTCTAATGAGCTATTACTCACTGTAACCCTGGCGTTGAACAGCGAAAGTCGTTGCAAAAATTACCTTAGCTTTTCAACTAAAGACATGTTTTCATTAATCATAACCATAATTGCACACAAATTATACAATACTTCGGCAACAAACACGTCTTCCAGGGCTATTGTTAAAGTTTGTGCAAAGTTTGTGCAAATTAACGGTTACATGAATACTTGATTCCTACAATATCGGAAAGAAGTAAATATCACAATGGGCATTGAAGGCTTAAAGTAAACCTACGAGCATATGCATAGACTAGTTAACTAACACAAGATACTCTAGAAAATTAAAAAAGTTCTTGAACTCCAAAATAGTGGAGTCTTACGTCATAAATTCCTCTAAGGTAAACATATGATTACTTTGAAATAAACAATATTTCCATGGTCACTCCAACACTTTTCAACGAATAAACAGACTGTCTTCGAACTCCATACACTCTTAAAATGTCTATATATAATTACTTAATTATACATAATCATAATACCTATTCAAATAGCTTCTTTCCTCGAAATTGTAATCTGTAGAACTCGTTGCCTACTGAATTCTTTCCTCTTACAAATGATCATTTCAAGTCCAACATTAATTATTACCTGTTTTCTCAATCATTCTTTCTGTTTTACTGTTTTGCTTTTGTTTTTAATATATGTAGCTCTTCACCTCATTGTGGTCCTTTGACCTTCAGATGACTGATCCAGTTAACAAAACCCAACAAAAACCGTCATAAACATTTGGTAAGGAATATCAAGGATCGACGCCTACTTCATCCCATGGTGGAGTGCAACTTGTTTTATAGCTTGACTTTTAAGTAGTTTCGCTCATGGTTTGTAGATCCAATTGGAAGTCTAATTCGCTACAACTGAAATAAGTTTGGATAAGCTGTCCGTAGGTAGAATGTCTTCAATAGCTTTATATCCATGAAGAAACTCTTCTTGGATATAAAGATCTCTTGGTCCAAGGCTACATTTGGTATAGCTGAGGCGTTACGTAGCGAGAGCTCCTTCAGACCGAGATAAGTTTGAGTGAACGAACATTCCTCATGCTTGAGCTTTTGTAAATCAAAGCTTTGGCATTGCTTTGTCACATTCATAAATGAATGCCCTGGTAAATCTTTCTCAGCATCAAAGGTCTCTCGATTAAACAATGTAAATCTGCAAGAGCTTGCTATTACATAAAAACATTCATTTATATACAAGACAACTCTTGCCGCTGCAACATGCAAAATTTCCTATTTTTACTTCTCCACTGCAATAAAATGAGTAGCATGGTCAAAAGCTTTCATCTGGCATCCTCTACCCTTACATTTCCCTTCACCAAGAATATCTTCCTCTCTTATCCCTTTCTTCATGCATAATTGTTTTGAAACTTCCAAAACTGACTAAAATTGTTGTGAAATTAACTTTGTCTGAGCTGTGTGACTCAGTCGAACAGGTGTAAGAAGGTCGACTCGTTTATACCACAAATAAGGTGATGCTTGATCCGTAATCACCAAAAGTTGGCGGAAGACATGCGTGGTCAGTCTAGTGATCGAGAAAAGAAGCTGTATAGTTTCTCTAGAATGCAAAACAATGACATTGTCCCAATAGATGAAATAAAGGCCTCCATGATGACGTGGTTAATCATCATCATCATATGCCTAGGCACACGTGTCCCTTGCTCCCTCCACAACCTTGCACCAACTGGCTCGGTCCTGTGGTTTCTGGAATGCTGTGGCCAACGGCAGCCCAGTGTCCTTCCTCACTTGGTCATGCCCTCTCATAGGTGGTCTACCTCTGCCACGGTTGCCAGTGAAGTCTTGTTTGACAGCTGCTCCGACAAAACATTCTGCTGGCCATCTAGCTATTGTCAAGAGCAACGCAGTCTCCTTATTTTGACGATGTCAAGAATGTGTTCGACGCCTACCTTCTCCCTAATTTTCTCATTTGGTATTCTATGGTATCTGGCATCTCATTTCAAAAAAGCTACGTTTGTCTGAGTCTTCCACAGTAACTGTCCATGTTTCTGATGCGTATATAGCAATTGGAAGTATCAGAGCAATGTAGAGCCTTGCCTTTAGTCTGTTTGAAATCGACTTTTGATTCCACAGATTTCTCAGTCGACCAAAAAATGCCGATGCCATACTGGTTCTTCTTTTCACATCGGTACTTGTACAAGGGACTGAGCTTCCAAGAAAGACAAAGGTGTCAACATGCTCGACCAGCTGGCCATCAATCGTGATGTCTTAAGCAACTGAGAAGAGCATCTTGCATTTTGATGCATCGATCTTCATGCCCCATTGTTTACATGCAGACTCTAAACTTGCTGTTGATAACCTTAACTTCTCAAAGACACAGACAATAAGTGTAGTATCATTGGCGTACCTTGTATCGTTTGACACGTCATTCTTCAGTGTTAGAGTGTTGTTGAGATTAGCTACTTCTTTCATGACAAATTATAAAAAAATGTTGAAAAGTATAGGCGTGAGAAGGCATCCCTGCTGGACTCCAACCGACACCACAAACCAGTCTTTGAGCTGTCCGTCAATTACTAATGCACATTCTGTGTTATTGTACATTTCTTCAATGATCTTTACAATCTTAGTGGCAATTCCGATAGAAATAAGCATTTTCCAGAGTGATTTTTCAAATTATGCTCTCTTGCTTTTTCCATCAACTGCCTGACAACGAAAATGGCGTCAACAGTTCTACAACCTGGTCTACATCCGAACTGGATTTAAGTGGGCGGGGGCAACTAGTATTCTAGCCCAGTCTTTCGCTGTTTTCATTTGTCTTCAAACCATGTTGAATATTCTGTGTAGCATTTTGCACATTGGTGCACCCCTGCTTTTAGAACTTCAGCGGTTATATTGTCTGCTCCTGGTGCCTTCAATCACTTCAATTGTTTGATTGCATCTCGGATTTCTTTTATTGTAAACTCAGGATGACTCTCTTGAATGAGGATCACATATGGAGTCTAGAGCTTCTTCTTCGTGTGGAAATTCTGTGTTCAAGTGACTTTAAACTTGACAAAATGGCCACATGTGGATTCTCTTTCTGAAACAGTCCTTTTTATTACAGATGCTCCATTCTAAGATTGTTCTATTGCAATGCTAAAATATATATTTCCTTTCTCGAAAATTGTCTTTGGTGTTTTCACAATTCCATATGCTAAAACATCTTGAACCCTTTGGACTGAAATTAGTCGCTCACCTCGACAGTACAGCTAGTGTATTGATATATATTAATACATTATTTCATAGTTTTTGAACAACTTGATTTTGCATCGATAAATCTGCCCAATCTAAATGTTTTTAAGATTTTTTTAAATTCTGAGCATCATATGTCACCTTTTGTTAACATTTAGCTCTTACAAGGTAGAATTAAAGTGTAAAAAAGTTCCTTTAGTCATGGCGTAGCCTTCGAGTCAAAATAAGATTTGGGAAGCCCAGATTCAAGTTTCAATCATGTTACCCATTAGATAAAAATAACGTGGCTCTGCCATCTTAATGCGAATGAGTTACAAGCATCTCAAGAAACGAAATCTATTTAGAATAGAATCTAATACAACATAATGAAAAACTAAAGAGTGTTCCCGAAAGTTTTCAGGGTTCAAGAGCTCATAACAGCACGGGATACTTATAATTGTAAAGCTGGTTATGGTCGATCTGGAGGAAGAGGTACCGCATATCTATTTATAAACAAACATTTCTTTGCTTGGTTACTTAGTCTACTAATCAAAGTGAAAGTATCGCATTTTTGTGGCATTTAGATATAAATGTTTATGTAGTGATGTAAATACAAAGTACGCAAGAAGATCAGGTGACACAGATAGAATGAAGTAAAAGGTCAGATAGAATTGGTAGAATATGCTGGAACGTTTCCGACAAATCCGACAAACCTCTTAAAAGGGGGGCCGCTGCGCCCTCCACCACAACGCCTCTGGTTAAACAGATGCCCTTGAGTTAGAGCTACCAAGTGAAAACCACTTAATGCTTTGCATTTTTAGTATCATGGCAGTAATGCCGCTTTATATAGGTGTGTCAATGACTTTGCTATGCTACTTACAATTTACGAGTTTCGTTTCTTTGTAGATTTTACTTCGTGTGATCATGTCTTTGGCGAAGGGGCTGAGATTGTTCAAAATGACTCCTCGAAAATTGTCAAAACTTTTGCGTCCAAATTCAGCAACAAAGTGTAAAATTTGCTTAACATGAATCCACCGAATTTTGTTTCCTGAAATTTCCTCGTTAAAAATTATAATTTAGCATACCAATAAGAACAGAGGACTCTCAAAGATATCTGTAAATTGGACCGAAAACATAACATTACTTGATTACACCTTCCACTTACCGATACTTTACCAAACGTCTCCAACTCTTCAATTATATCTGAAGAAAAGAGCAAAGGGTTTGGAATGATCATTAAAAACTGAATATATGTAAAAGTAGTGGTATCACTGATTTTCCTTCAAGACTTCGTCGTCAACGATATACTCTTGCAGTTGGCTAAAAATATTAGTAAATTTACCTGAAGTAATGGAGACGTTGCCTCTTGCTTTGAGGCAACAAGTGGTGTAACTTACCTGTATTTATGTCACTCTAAATATAATTTGTCAGTCTCCTTGCTCTCCACTTGTGCGTTTCTTGCTAAAATCGCATAACAAATCCTAACAGTCTTGTCAACAGATCCTTGTCAGTGACTTAAATACAAAGTTCGAACTTAAGTACATCAGAAGGAGAGCAGCACAACACTAAAAGCCTTCCAGGAGCTAAAATAGCCTTGGATTCATGCCGACAGTTAAAATAAATTGATGTAGGTAAGAAGCTGGCTATTACTAATGGCCAAGTGGGCCCCCTATTGGTGACAAACATGACCCCAGGGCATAAAGAGCACTTGCATGCAACTGCTACTGAAAGGATACCGAAAAATCGTGTGGCTTCAGTGCAGAACGAACGAGTCCATCAAATAAAAACCGGGGTTGACATAGACGCACTACTCATCACAGGGTAGAAGCTCAAGTCACTGGGCAGTGAAGAATGGCTTAGATACCACTTGGATTTATACAATAGATATAAGAGACTAACAAGTCTACGATTTATACCCTTAATTTAACTCTGAGATAACTGCTAATTTTGCCCTTTAATGCCGGCTACGGGCTATGTACCATATGGATTCAGAATCGAGCTAGTGCGCACTCAGTCACTTACAACATTCAAAAGAAAACAGTATGACGAAATAACTCACATACCTAAGGACGGTCTAAAAAAATCAGACGTGAATGAATTCCAGTGCTTTTTGGTCTTAAGACAAGGTGAATTGAAGTCTTGACTTATGACATGAAGGTGAAGTTGACTGCAAATACGGGCAAAGTGTTAGTGTTAAATCAAGAAGTAGAATATAAAACTTTCATTGCATAACAAGTAACGCAGGGATTCACATAGTGGTAAGGAAAATAAACAAAACGTTTGATGGCCACTTACTCAATATTGACAATACCTGGCTTTTCATGGCTAGCTACTGTGATTCTACAAGGAAGTACAGACCCATAGGGAATCTAAGCATTGTCTGCGGGGTTCAACTGCATTTTATATTGCAATTAGCACATGCCAAAGTAATGTGCAGTTTTTGTGCAAGAAGACTAGTTCAATGTGATCAGTTTGCAAAATAAGATTGGACCTTTCACAAAAGAAGTACCATGAAGCAAATATGCAAAATATAAAATTTGTAACTTCTGATAAAAGACAATGATCCACTGGAATCCTGTAAGGCGTTATCCATGCAACAGACTGTTGGCCCTTCATGATCTTAACTATGACATATGGTGGCATGGTGCCAGGTTTCGAAACTATTTAGTTGTACCCAGTATCTCTCGCATGCTTGAGTTGTATTGTATTGCCTTGTATTGCAAGGCAGGCTCAAAAACAGCGACCTCCTAGGGAGAAGGCAAGCACTCTAACCACTCGACAATAAGCAAAAGATTAAAAAAATACAAAAAATCACCTCATACTTGGCACAGCATGATATCCAACCTTGAAGTTTAAAGTAGGGTTACCATCCTTTAGTCTGTCAGTTAAAAATATTGACATATGAAGTTAAGTGTAAAATTAACAACTATTCAATTTACCTTGCAGTAAATTCTGTGGCAGATGATTATAACCAAGTCAAGCCAATCACAGAGACATGAAGAAACAGCAAGATCAAGGCAAAAATACCTAATCCTGCATGTTGCAAAATCGATCCTTCTGTTGAGGCAGTCATTTGCAAATAAGAGGGCATTATCATCAGTAAATAAACCTGTGTGTCAAGTTTATCAGATGTCTGAGACAGAAACTAAGGCTTCTGTCAATCTTACATTTTGCAAAAAGTGCTGCTTCCGTTCGATGATGGTTTCCAATTATTTGTTCTCAAACCATTTAAGGTGTACCATAAAAAAAATTCTTGTGAATGGAAGTTTCGAAAATTGCCTTAGAAATTTGCGGCATTGCGCTAAAAACATACTAAAAAGCTTTTTTCGTCTAACACTCCTCAGAGTATAAAACGTCAGAAAGGAAAGTATATGTATATATCAAGCTATTTATAAGAAACATGTAGCAAAACTTGCCAATCCTAGACAAGAAAGGAAACAAAGAAAGAGAAAATGGAGAAACGAAACATTATTGGAAGAATCGCATGTTTTGGCAGTCATTTTCGCTTTGCAAGCGCGAGATGGCTGTTCTCTAAGAGGAATTGATGCTTGGC
>JANTCA010066054.1:0-16059 GCA_024741275.1 Chironex yamaguchii | reverse complement strand
CTTTCGGTGTTTTCGTTTGTTTCCAAACCATGTTGAATATTATGTGAAGCATTTTGCACATTGGTTCACCTCCTGCTACTCATGTCTACTTATGGCATGTAATTTTTGTAACGATTAGTCGAGTACGATATTTTTGGAGAAATAATTATAGAAATATAAGTGGGGGTTGGACCCGTAGAAATACGCTGTGCACACTAATGTAGAAGATCCACAGCCGTTGCAAAGTGGAAAAATAATACTAGCCTGGCTGTGATATTTATAATTAAAATTTTTAGGGAGCTTTATATTTCACATTAGAACCCAGAGTGTGTGTTAGTTATGAATTTGGATGGGCCGTACTGAACTGAGAAATGTGGCCCAGGGTGCACTCCGCAAAACTCACGCTGGAGGTGCGAGCTTCTCAGGTATATGCCAGCCGTCACAAATCATGACACCAAGTTTGAAAATAAAGCAAAGACCGAAAAAGGTGTGCACTGTGTTTTTTTGCATTTCATTATGCCAGTATGCCAAGGAGTATATAAGGCTAAATCCATGCCACCGTGCTTAGAGCACAGCTGTTACACAATGGAAGCCAAGTCTGTTTAGGCTTATTTTCGTACCATGCCACGTGAATTGTTTGATATCTTTTGCACCGTTTACGGTATTCCAAAACCAAAATCAGTTTTAAATTCTGCATTAAATTTTGCATACAACCTGTGAATTTGATGACCAACAATTTCTCAGGTAGTGACTAATAATTTTTCAAAGTTCAATTTGTTCTAATTTGCCTGATGTGACAACACAATTTTGAGCAAGATTAGGCGACTACACACTGACAATAACCGTAATATCTTGCAGCAAGACAAATACAAATGCACATAATGAGCAAACGATTTGTTTTAAGCAATGAAATATATAGAAACTCGAAATTTAGGTCTTAGATGACCGAAATCGAATAGTATTAAGTTTTGATCAAGGACAAGTTTGACGTTGCCACGGTGCAGGCATAATATGTAAACAGTTGGAAGAGGTGACTTGGGGCATACAGCATCGAAGAAAAAACGTTTGTTGTCTGCTGGATATCTTTGTCATTCATAAGAAAGCCATGTGAAGGAAAAGCTTCATCATATATCATGTTCATTGTAGCCAATATAATGACCACAGCATGTCACTGGTAACACCTTACAACAAGAAGCTCCCATACTTTTTAGTTACATGGAATTCATGATCTTTGCTCATAATAGCTGCTTTTGAAAACTCCACTACCTTTTGCTACCTGTGATAAATTATGAAATTTGCACCCTTAATTGATTGAGCAGTTAATTCCTTTCTGTATAACAGAGCATGGTATATAGCTAGAGCCAACTTTAGAGCAGCTTTAGATTTGCAAGGAATATACTCAAATAACTGTTTTCAAACACATGGAAGCACATTATTCTCTGCTGTTATTTTGCATTTGTGAGAAGATAATAGATGTCTTCATTTTTAGGGTGTTACCATTGTTAAGCCAATTGTATTTGGAAATATCTCACAATACTTTGGAAAAAAGAGGGAGTCAGATGGACATACACATTATTGGACAGTGTATGTGAAGCCTGCTGATGAACATGAGGTAGTACACACTTGTTAGTACAAACTTAGTCAAGTAAATAGGCCTATATTTGAGATACTTTCTACATTAGTAATTTCTACATTTTGTATTGACAGCCTCATATGGTTATGACACATTATCTTGGCAGCTAAAGGCATTTCAAGTAGACAATCACAATTTTTGTGTCCTTGATTCATGTCTTGAAACTCTCCATAGTGCCATAATTAAAATTATTTTGCTAAGTAAAGGAGAATCCAAGTTTGATACAAGATATGATACAATAAGAGTGGCTTATTTAGCAAGAGGAACATTCGTATTTCAGATTTTATTGAGACTCTTTGATCAGAAGAATTATGCCAAAAGCACTGGAATGGAACCTCAACAAATTATGAAGGTAATGAAAGGAGGGGTACAAAATAAAGAAGTATATAAATGTTAACCCAAAGTGTAACGACCTCCAGTTTCCTGTTATCAATGTGGAAAGTTTGGTCATGAAGCTAAAGTCTGTTGGAAAAATATTACGAGTAGTCATAGATGGACTCAACAGTCTGTGAAAGGAGCAGGAGTAGAGGGTCGTAAAGCACAATGGTATTCTAAGGATGCAACTAGTGGAAAAAGACGGGAAAATGATGTTGTTAGTAGTGGAGTTAAGTATTTTAAAAGGGGATGACACTCATGCAGATACTACATAGACAGAGCAGTTTATTTATTGATTCTGGAGCTTCCTCTCACATGATGAAGGATAAAAATCTATTTTCTTCCTATGTCGAACTTAAGAACAAAGCACGTGTGTGGCTTGGAGATGGAAGCACAATCTACACAGTGGGTACTGGAACTGTCATTATGAAAACAGAGGAATCATATCAAAGTTTTCATTGCAGAATGTATACTATGTACCAGGTTTAATGAACAATTTTATCTCAGTATCTGCTATGACTGAGTTGGTAGTGTTAGAGCAATTTTCAATGACAATGGAGTTCAGATTAAGGACAAGCATTCTAATGAATCATTAGGATATGGACACCTAGTTGGTGATGTGTATTTACTTTTATGCAAAATACCTATGGAACTTCATACCTTTACTGATAACACCACCAAAGAAGACGACTTGAAGCTTTGGCATAGATGACTAGCACACTGTGGAGTTAACATGCCAAAAGCAGCAATTAAAAGGGGGCTATTATTAATAGTATTAACTGGTATTGATGCTTTAAGTAGAGAATTAGATCAATGTGAAGCATGCATAAATGGAAAATGTACTGAAACACGATTCAAATCCAAGGAAAGCGTAACATAATAGGATTGGCTTGATTTAGTACATACTAATGTATGTGGACCCTTTTCTACTAAATCAGTTGGAGGAGCAAATTACTTTGTTACTTTTATTTATGACTTTAGCAGGATGAAAGACCTATTTCCTTTATCAAAGAAAAGTGATGTGTTCACTACGTTCAGGAAGTATGAAGCTATGGTTACTGCACAAACTGGAAAGAGAATTAAAGCCCTAAGAAGTGATTTTGGTTGTGAATTCATAGACCATAAAGTTAAAATTGGATGAAGCAGAAGGGCATTAGACATGAAACTTCCACACCTTACTCACCACAACAAAATCGAGTTGCACAAAGAACAAGTAGAAGTTTATGTGAATCAGCAGTTGCTATGGTGGAGCAAGCAAGGTTGATAGAACTATTTGGGCAGAAGCAGTAAGTAGTGCATTTTACCTAAGCAATAGTATTCCAGTATGAGCTACTAATGTTACACCATATGAGAGATCGTATGGTGAAGAGCCAAATGTATAACAATTGAAAATTTGGGGATGTGTTGGATATGCACTGAAAACTGAACCTGAAAAGGAGAAGATGGCATCACCAGTAGGAAAACTTTTGATTTATTGGATATAACTTATACAATAAAGAAACATACCGAATGTGAGATGAATCGAATAATAGATTATACATTTGACAAGATGTTGCCTTTTCAGAACCTGACTTTAGTGTTACTGCAGAAACACAAGTTATGTTGAATCCAAAGAGTGTGACTGATATGTAACTACCTGAAATATCAGATGAGGAAAAACAGGACATTGAAAGTCAGGAGAAACAAGAACTACAAGACAGTACTTGTGATGAAATTGAAATTGAACCAGAACCCCGGCATATCAACCCCCCTAGTCATTATGGAGAGTGGGCTACACCACAGGAAATGACCGAGTTGGACTGTGATTGGTTATTTAATCATAATTTACCAGTATTATTTCACATGGCCAAATAACCAGAAGGTAAGAGAGTACAAGAAGCCTTGTTAAGTCCTCAAGCAAGCAAATGGAAGGAGGCCATAAAGGAAGAGTTTGACTGACTGAATGAGATGGAAACTTGGACCTTAGACCTCCCTTCAAAATTTTTTATAACACTGTGGATTGCAAATGGATTTTTAAAAGAAAATGTGATGGAAATGGTCAAGTTAATAGATACAAAGTAAGACTCATAGCTTGAGGTTTTTCTCAAAAGCATGGACTGGATTATTTTGAATCTTTTGCTTCAGCAGTACGATTGAATACATTGAGAGCAGTTTTAGCCTTGGCAGTAAACAAAGGAATGCATATTGATCAGATGGATGTAAAGACAGCATTTCTTAATGGTGCATTGAAGTAAACTGTTTACATGAAACCACCACCTGTTATGGAAATTAAAGGGGAGGAAGACTGACTGTGTAAAATAAATCATTGTGTGGATTAAAACAATCATCAAGGCAATGGAATACCAAGTCTGATGAGTGCTTGAAGGAGATTGGTTTTAATCAAAGCATCAAAGATCTGTGCCTCTATATCAAGAGGAAACCATTGAAGTATATCACTATCTATGTTGATGATGTTGTGACTGCTGGAAATACCAATGAAGCAGTACAAGATGTTAAGGATCACAGAAGGAAAAGATTTAAAATGACTGACATGGGAAAGCTGCACCATGTGCATGGAATCAGGATCACTCGTGGGGATGAAGGAGAGATTCATCTATCCCAAGAGAGTAACATAAGGACTCCACTAAAGAAGGTCAAATTGGAGGACATAAAGATTTACTATAGACTCAGACATGTCAATGTCTTTACAGAAACATCATGAGGATGAAACAGCTGAACTTGTGGTTACTGCACTATATTGGTCTTTTGTTGGAAGTTTAATGTATTGTGGTCTTGGATCATGACCTGATATACAGTATATAGTGAGCATTGCAGCAAGATTTTGTTCAGAGCCTAACCAGCATCATCTGACCACTGTTAAACAAATTTTTTGGATATTTATAAGGCACAGAAAAGATATCACTTTTTTGACTTACAAAAGAACACTTGCATGGTTTTAGTGAAGCAGACTGTCCTGGAGATAAGGATCATCAGAAATCTACCATAGAATTTGTCTTTAAAATGAGTCATGCTGCTATTTGTTGGTACTCAGGGAAACAAAAGACAGTTAGTTTTCAAAAGCAAATGCTGAGTATATAGCCCTAGGAGCAGCAACACAAGAGAGACTATTTTTAGAACAGCTATATGACGAAATGGGTATAGAATTCAAGCCCATTGAAATATTTGAAGACAATCAAGTTGCTATTGGTATGATGAAGAATCCTGTTGACCATTCTAAACAGAAGCATTTTGAAGTACAGTATCATTTTATATGAGATGAGATGAGATTAGCAGAGGCACAATGAAACTTACTTATTGTCCAACAAAAGAAATGACTGCTGATATCCTTACAAAGTGGAAACTTCAGGGATGGATTAGGACTCAACTGCATGACTTGAGGAAGAGTGTTGAAGGAAATGCAAGTCTCGGAGTTTAAGCCTATCACATGATTAATATAGACTCGTGATAAATGACTAATAAGGACTCTCTAGATTTGTTAAGAAGTACTAAATAAATACTGAGTCATGATGATAATGTTATACTGTAGGTTGTATGGATATTGTAGAAAGGTCATCATGATCTGTATAAAAGACAGTGGTGAAATTGCACTGGTAATTGTCATTGCTTTCTAGTTGTTACGATCAAATGTTGATGTCTTCTGTAAATATGAATTCAAGTTTATTACATTTTAAACCGATGGAGTTGTGATTATTTTCTTCTGTTTTGCTGAGAAGTAGCTACACGGGTGTATTATCCAACCAGATTCAGCCAATCTGTCATTAAGCATTCTTGATCCATTTGGTGAAATTTACACACTTAAAATAACAACTCCATTCACACGTGGCAGTCAGTCTTTTTATGTGACTTTTTGTCAAGATATATACCAAAAACAAAATCATGATACTGTTTTGCCTCTGCGGCTCCATTAGGTTGGCAAAATAATTTTTCTTTAAGAACAAGTTTTTATACCTTCCTGTGAATAGGGTGTCATCTTCAACAGATTTAAAATTGTAGTAGGCTGCAATGTTTCATGTCCCCAAAATAGTGACAGTGTAACACCTGAATCTTCAGGTTAGGCTGAAATGTCGGCCACTTGAGTCAGTAACTAAGTATTGTCTCAGGTGTAGTCAGAAAGGTAATTATAAAATAAAGTTAATCATACTTTGTAAATCTCAAGTCACAATGCATTGAATAATGTGGCTCAATTTAAAGTAGGTAAAACACCACACAAGGGGAAAACATAGAAGTTACAAACCAATCCTAAGTTAGAAGCAGTTGATTCTGCTGAGAAATGTAGCAAAGCAGCATAAAAATACTGACTTTGTGAAATACAAGGTATTGCATGTTTCTCATTTAGAACCAGTCAAAAGCACTGAAGTTCATGAGTGTATTGGTATCACTCAAACTGCTTCCAAACTGGCAAAGACAAGGTGTCTTGGTCACATTGCAAGAATGGATGGTAACTGTTTTGCAAAGGATGTTTTTGAGAGCATAGCATCAACTACATGAAAAGCCTTTCTGAGATTTCAGACACACTTGGTGCCAACAAATTTACAAGGATATCAAAATTTCTGAAGTTCCAAACACATTGGATAAAGTGCACACTATTTTAAATTCAGGATGGCTACAATTTCTGGTTGACTACACCCTAGATCATCAATGATTCTAATAAT
Source organism: Chironex yamaguchii (assembly GCA_024741275.1). Taxonomy (NCBI): domain Eukaryota; kingdom Metazoa; phylum Cnidaria; class Cubozoa; order Chirodropida; family Chirodropidae; genus Chironex; species Chironex yamaguchii. The sequence goes on along the minus strand of JANTCA010066054.1, from coordinate 9,420 downwards.
TTGGTGAGCACATCTTTTGCTGCCTAACATAATGTTCATGTAGATGACAGTATCTGCTGCTGCTTAGTTAAACAGCATAGGTTGGAGGAAAGTGATTGCATTTAGATGGGGTTGGTAGAACAATAGTGTACAGCAAAATCACAGAGAATGCATTGAAAATTGATATGTGATAGACCAGGAAGTCTAGTTTATCCATCAGGTGTAGAATAATGCAGGCTCAGAAATACCCAAATAAGCTGGCCAATACTGTACCTACATTTTTAAAGTTTGGTGAATAAATAAAGGAACTAGCATCAGAAGAATATACCAACTATTGATAGGGCAGCTATTTGGAGTGATATGGTATTTAATGCTACTTATCAGAAACATGGTACCTATTCAGTGCACATAAAACTACAAAGCAAGATTTGCGTACTGCTAAAAGCACAAAGAAAAAGCCAAAGGTGTTCAAAGGTGATAAGAGAGAATGTGAAGCTTTGAACAAAGAATTTTATTTAAATTGTGTTGTTGGTATTTTGTCTTCAGAGATGATAGAGAAGTTTGGTATAGAGTTTCTCAGAGTATTTAACTTTCCAGCTCATAGGCTTGTGGCTGGAGATGCCTTCCATTGCCATGGAACATCAGACATTAAGGTAATGCGTAATTCAAGTCTCATTGACTCAGTTATTGCCTCCATATGAAATTTATTTAGGCCATTGATGTAAGGTGAAACAAGCTCATGGATAATGTAAGGGCAATGAGTAACATGTGGCTTGCTGAAAAAGAGCACCGACTCACAGAAGCTGGGAATATAAAGGCACTGTTAACAAATGATTGAATGGGTACTTGAAGCCTGGAAATCACTGCCAGAAAAGCTCATACAGAAAGGTTTTAATATTTGTTTGCTTAGAAGGAATATTAATGGATCTAAGGATGATCAGGTCACGTGCATATAGTATGGTCCTTATGGCAATTTACCTGACCATCTTAAAGGGCAGTACCATTTCAAATGAATGTCAGAAGGGGAAACCAGTCTTTTCTTACTTTAAAGAAGTTTCTGCTTTGTTGACTGACTCATATCAAGATAACGATGTGCTTATAGATGAACATTGCTATTTTTCAATCTTTGACGTGTTCGTGTTTCCATTTAATAACCCATCGGAACAGCATCATTAATAGATCACTAAATAACTTATTGTTATTGACCTTTGTAAATACGCCACCTAGGTATTATGTCCTCTTTGCAGAAGAATGCAAATTTAATAAGCCACCCAGGACTTATTAGATGTTTTATGGTAATTTCACTCACAGCATTGACATTCTGATTGCCAAAGCTATTTCTACTTTCACGTAGATTACAGACCTTTTCCCAAACCTTTCCATCTCCTTGCCATTAAGAGAACTTCTATCAGTATGTACTCTATTCCTTTCACTAGTCATTTCCTAAGTAACTTGCTACCAAATAGTGTTAAGGGCAATTTGCATAGTCCAAACAATTATGTCAAGTTTTACCAGAGGCATCTGCAACATATTTTTGTTACTCATAGTAATATTTCATTTTTGAAATTTGCTTTTATGATTTTGTGCTGCATTTTTCTTTGTAACAGGATATGTCAGCGTATGTGAAAAAAGTTCACTTTAAACTTCATGAGAGCTATGCAAATCCACAAAGAGGTGAGGTAGCTCATACGGATCTTTTCGTCACTGCAGATGTTAACTTTTGTTATTGTCCTTACCAGAATGCCCCAGTGAAAGGAAAATTACTCAACAGGACATGCTGGATGACGCTGCAGTCAGAAATTTAAGAATTATTATAATGGCAGTATTTGTAACATTATCATTGGAAAGAAAAATTTTTACATCAATCTTTTACTGAGGGCAATGGCACTACTATCACATCAACGGCTGCTTTGAGAATAATTTATGACGTGAATCAAGTGCACCTAAAGAATTTGACACATTATGGTGTTGCCTAGTAAACTAATCATACCTGAGCTTTTTTGCTAAGTTTTGAATTGTTAAGCAGTATAAGTTGCCTTTTATGAGCAATTGTACAGAAGTAAAGTTGATATTCCTTTTTGTATGCCTCAGATAATCAGGTAATGTTTGTAACAGATACGGATTTGTGCACTGTGAATTTTATCACGTGCTTAGAATTTAAAACGTATTCGTAACTGATGCTACTTTTTTTGTAGTATGTACTAAACCACCATATGAGGTATCAGAAACAGGGTGGGGAGAATTTGAAATCATCATCAAGATTTATTTTGTGGACCACACAGAGCGACCGGTTTGTAATCCTTCACGGCTTCAAATCTACTGTTGTCTGTCTTTAATCTAAATTTTGTTTCTTTTGCTAGCTTTGTGTCCTAGCGAAAACGTTCTGGTTTCTATGGATATATATGTGATGCAAACTTGTTCCATGAAACTGATGACTCATTAGATGCATCTAGCCTGTTTGATTCAACAATGCTAGGCCTTGTCGCACCAATTTTTCTTCTTGTTCCTGTTGTCAAAACTTGAAATGTACCTGCTTTATAAGCTGTTTCTTATAAAGAGGAGGTTCCCTTGTGTAGGCAAAGTTGTTAACTTAACTGGCTGAACGTGATTCATATCATGCTAACACGAGTTCATTCTTCAGAGTTGTAGTTTGTTCAAAGCCTGTCATGTCATGGACAAACGAAGTCTATTGATCAACTGTCTTAAAATTTCTCACAATCTGCCTTTTTATGGGTGCCCACTTTATTTCCACTTGTTTTTTGTCATTGTTACTGCTTTTAGGAGCCCAAGGCTATGCCTGATGCCCAAAGTATGACGAGGGAAACCAGCTTTTAGAGTCATTAGACTCCATAAAGCTTTTTGGCAATAAATATGAACGTTATTGTGTGGCTCATTTTCATCCCTAACTTTTCAGACTTTCCCAATGTTTAACCGACAACAGTAACCCCACCTCCTTCAGCAGCCTATTAGTAGTTTCCATTTTCATTTTGTTAATTTACTTCTGCTTTTGTCCATTCAATTGTTATAATTTTGCGAGATCCTATTAAGGCTATTAGCATAGTAACTATTGTTTGTTCGTGTTTCAAAGAATCCTACATGAGTAAGCGTGATTCCTCTTATTTGCTTTAGGTGACTCTCTATCATCTGCTGAAGTTGTTTCAAACAACTGACCCACTTTTCCAACAGCAGCAGATGCCTGGACAAAGAAAACATCTCGTATCAGAGCTATACGATGAAATAGTAAGACATTTAATTATCTTTCTCGCGACAGCTAAGATTCCATATAGCATAAGTACACTTTGAATTAGAAGATGGCATTAAGAGAAGTTTCTCCAATTTTTGAAAGTTTTAAAACTCATCAAAACTCCTTTTTACTCTGTTTATTGCCTTGGCACTTAAAACTGTTGCAGGGTTAAAGCATTTATGTTAATAGGAGGGAGGTACTTATTGAAAACAGAGTGTAAAACTTGTGGCGAAAACAGGCAGCATTTAGAAAATAGATTGGTCATACAAGCTTTGCATTACATTTTGTTAAAGGATTGTTTAGAAATAAACGGCATTTATGTGTTGTAGCAGCTAACAGAAAAATTGAATCAAGTGACTTGCAAAATAACTGTGGTGGATTACAAAAGTAGCCTTAGTATTAAATAACTAATAGGGGCTCAGACCCCTTTGCAATGGCTGTAAAGAGGTATTCATTCTAGTCCCTTGTAGTTAGTACAGTCTGCAATGTGATTGGAGTTGCCAAGTTTGGGTACAATAAGGAAGATAGAATTGGTTACATTTGATGGACTGATTCCTTTTTGTTGTGCAGGCTATTTTTGTGGTACAGGTCAGATAGTCATATGTTTTGCGAGCCGTGGATTGTAGTAGTTATGGGAAGTACCCTCTAAGGTACTGTCTTATTGGTCTTCATCGCAGTAAGATCTAAGGGGGATTTAGTTAGTTCACACACCATTCTTATTGTAGTGTTGCTGCTATGACCTCTGGGCTCCTTAATTCAAGTTCTTTCCATTTACAAGAAGTATTAGTGTTCTGATAAAAGTCTTCCCTGGAAACTGTCTTGAGCAGTACTTGAACACTGTTTCAAGTATAATGCTTATTTGCTGTCAGTATGGCCGAAGGAACATTTCAAGTCGCAGCAGCCTTTAGCGAAAATAAACAAGGAGCCACTTGAAGCATGGTGTTCGGTAGTGTTCAAATGAAAGCTAATTGCAGGAATAATGCTTAAATACGCAATCTATGACTATCTTAAATGCATTCTAGTTTGAGAATGAAGAGCCTATACGATTTGTATTATTACTAGACCGGGCAGCCAATTATGGAAAAAGTATTTTCCAAGATTTAAAATTCTACCCATGCAACCCTTGCAAATGCACTGTGCTTCGTTTTCATTTCTTTCCCCCTACGCAATAAGATTCCCATTTGCAATGATCTGTTTGCATCCAAGGTGAGAGGTATTATTGCTAGATGTAAACTCTTCCCCCTCCCCCAACTGCTTATCGGATCGGATCCGTCATTATATAGTGAATAAGACAATGATCTTGCAGGTTCCATTCGTGTCAGCCCACTTCCATCAAGAGTTCGCTTCCTAGTGATATTTACTAACCGTGTGGGAGTCAGAGTTCGGATTAGTACGGCAATGAAGTTAGGCAGCTCTCCTTATCTCTGGGCATCACTTCCTCTTTCATTATTCTCCAAGGTTATTGTGATTCATTTGACATTAGTTCTGCCGCTTTTTCCCCTCAGCTCCTCCATTTAGTGATAGTAAAATGATTTTGTTATGAATATTGTTTGTTTCTCCTTCTAAGACTATGCTTTTCGTCACAGATTTTCCAAGATCCTACACAACTAATGTACAGACATTTAAACCTAAAGAGGCCACAAATTCCACCCCTCAAACCAGAGCTCGACTGTAAGTCTTTAGTTTGTGAACAAAGTTCAATGAGACAGTTTTCTGTTAAAGTTATTTAAGGCTGCTTAGAGAAAAGCCGTCACCCCTGGTCATTGTTGAACGCTCCCCCCTGGCAACTGTTAAGTGCGTTCTCTTGGAAACTGTTGAATGCGTCCAGTATCTTGCTCAATTGTGTCGTTACCACATACCATGGAGAAGGCAAGGTTTTATTTTTGCGTGCTCTCAAACTATTGTTCCCTGGCAGCACCACGCCGCTGCTTGGCGGACTGGAAGTTATCGAAGTTGTTTTCATTATTATCAGCTATAAACATAGGACTTAAGTAGATTAAATTTGGAGCGAGTTGTTAAAGAATGAACGTATAATAGCTAGTAATTGTGGTGAAGTTGTTTCAACAAGGTGTCATGGATGTTTATAATTAGGGGTATCAAGCAAGTAGATAAAGAGAGATTGTTAATCATAAAATCACGTCTGATTTCGTGCTAAGAAGCCATTCTATAAGTAAGTTTGCGAAGCAGAGCAAAGCTTAAGTGACCCAATACAAATATGGAATGACAGAAAGTGGATTCTGCCACACACGGTTAAACTATCAGCTAGTTGTCAGCAGCCTAAACAAAATATTGTAGCGAGGTCGGAATTTACCATCACACTTTAAATTAAAAGTTTGAAATTTAGGCAATTTTCCAACACACGTTGGTGAAGCCAAGATCTCTATGCAACCATGAAATAAGATTCATGTGTATTGTTTTTCTTTGTTTTCAATTGACCATGGGGCACAGAATCGCGATTTTAAGAAAAATGTATGTTTCTTAATCAAAGTTTATATTTTTCTCCTTTTGAGTAATACCCTCACTCTCTGAATATATGCCTTGTACACTTGCTTTCTTGTCTCGTAAGGCAATCGAAAATAGCGATGGATATCGATACAGTCCTTTAGGCATGTTGTTTTTGCTTTTTTAGCAGATATTAGAAAAGACGGATGAAAGTAATTTATTGACGTAGAATTATAAACCACCTTGAAAATATGCGACATTGCGCTAAAATCATACTTAGAAGCTTTTTTCGTCAGACACTCTTCAGAGTAAGAAACGGCAGAAAGGAAAGTATATGTATATGGCAATCTATTTATACGAAACATGTAGCAAAACTAGCCAATTGTAACCAATGTAGGTTGCCATATACATATACTTTCCTTTCTAACGTTTCATGCTAAGAAGAGTGTCAGACGAAAAAAGCTTTTAAGTATGTTTTTAGCGCTGTGTCGCAAATTTTCAAGGCGATTTTCAAGTTTTGCGCCACAAAAAGATTGTTTAATTCCAATTCTCTGGCAATTATGTACGTCACTTTTATACTCCTGTTTTAGGGAAAGAAAAGGAAGCTGCTACTTTAGCAAAAATTGAAAGCGCTCGAAAACGAGTATCCGATGAAATATCTCAAGTTAATGAAAGGTTGAAAAAACAGAAGCATGGTATACAGACTTTGAAAGAGGAAATTCAGCGACTCGAGAACAAAAATAAATCGACAGCATCGTCCATTACAACTTAATTTAAATAGAGGTGCAATACTTGTAATGGTTGTTACCCTGCGCATTTTCTGGCCCGCTTGTGGATAGAAATGGCGCTGTGTCGCATTTCGACTTTCATGTGGCTTTGGTTCGAAATTGTTTGTCATCAACTGGCCTGGAGATGCTATTGTTCCGGTTGGATGCAATATAAGTTAACAACATTGGGAAGCCACGTGCAATAGGCTTGGTCACTGATCACTCACATGTGAGACGCTGCAGGTGTGACCAACTACAACACCAATACCTCTTACGGACCCTGTTGTAGATTTGTAAACTAGTTCTTGGAAATATAATGCTAAGCGGGTTCGAATACTGATGGATTTTGGTTTTGTTGTAATATTTTCCACCGATTACTAATGTTTTGTTACTATTGGCTACTACCAATAGTTACTATTAGGTGTTATGAAATGAAAGGTGACTCATTTGTGTTTTAAGTAATTGTTTCCTGGGTCCACTCGTCTTGCCTTCACTGATACAGATGTTCGTTTCAGAAACGTGTTTGATGCGCGATTGGCTGACAACATAACTTGTCTTTTTGACTGTCTAGTTTTGCTTTCTATGTCGTGTACCTCCTACATACGGGTAAATACGTTTTACCGAAGCTTGTGTGTTGAAGAATTGATGCAATGGAGGAGATGGTAAGAGGGGAATGTATATAAAATGTTTGGCTTTGTACGTGATGCGCATTTTGCTCATGACATACCAACTTCAGCGTAAAAACAACTCGGCACTTCTGAGAGTCACCTAACTGCAACATCTCTGACATCCTTAAGCTACTACAAGCCCTTCTTACGAACACCTTATTTCTGTTCAACAATGACACGTACATTTAATATGGTGTACCGATGGGAGCTCCAACCGCCTCTGTTCTTGCTGAGATATTCATGCAGACCTTCGGAAGCACAACACTGACAGCTACAGATGAACCGCCATCCATCTGGGAAAAGTATATCGATGATGTGTTTGGCATAACCAAAGAAAAACATTTAGATATTTTTAATACACATCAACAATCTGCATCCAAACACCAGCTTCACCATGGAAAATGAGGAAGAAGGACAATTACCCTTCGTAGATGTGACGAGTCAAATTGCATCGTCTCGCTGAAAGTCTGAAGAAAGCTTAGCCGCACAGACCAGAGCTACAAAACACTCTACACGATCCACATATAGCTTGTAACAACCTCATTTCTGGCAGCCTGACATTGGGAGAAGGGTTTCTCTAAACATTGCTCAGAAAAAGCTTACAACGCATGGCATGTAACTTCGGCTTCTTGTACTGACGCAACAAAGACTAGGATCGTCGTTAATTCTCGACGTGTCTAACGCCAATTTTCCTCTTATATCCCTTTTTTATAATATAAGTAGACTTGCTGGTCTTGTGTAAAGAATAGAAGTAATGTTACTACTGTAAACACCGGAGATTCGAACCGGAGTTTTAGGACTAGAAATGTGACACGGTTCGAATCTCTGGTTGTCACAATCATAAATTTTCATTATAAGACGTCTTAATCAAACTGCAAACTTTGGAAAAACTTAATTGTAGAGTATGTGGTGTAAGTGGTCGAGTGGTTAAAGCCTAAGCCCTTGGGCTAAACGACCTTGAATCAGAAGATCATGGAGCATCCACCTTCAACTTGCAACGGGTGTGTAGCCCAAGCTGATATGCTTATTTATATCCTATTGAAGAATTTGAAGTTGCTTGTTGGCTTTCTAGAACAGTGATTTTCAGCGTTCAAAAGTGATCCTTAAGGTGGACATTTCATTGCACAGGAATCAAGACGTTCGAATCAAATATTTAAAGTCGCTTCTGATTGGGTAGAGAATGTCATTTGAATATGTGATACTCACTGTCGCTCCCGCTAAGCTTATGTTTCAGCAAACGAGTTTTTGACTGACTTATAATGTTCGCTGTGGCTTGGACAAGAGCAAAAACTGGACCCCCTGTCGCTCCTGCATTTTTAAAAATCCTTAGACAAAACAAAACCTTTCAATATCCCTATCAGCTGAACAATTAAGCCCCTGCTCATTAAGTTTCTAATCTATGGTTGGCTTATTTTGACATTTACTTGGAATACTGGTTCAGAATGCTTTTTCCCCGAATTATTACTCTTTGGCAAGGTCATAGTACAATTTTCCTGATCGGATGTTCGATACAATAGTGAAAGCAACAGTTGCTACGATCTGTATCTGCCTTTGCAATGCACATGGAATCGCCATAGGGGCCATCCATAAAGTACGTACGCAGTTAGAAGGAGGGGGGTCAGACCAAAAGCGTACAGTGGAGGGGTTTTTTGTAAGTGCGTACGTACGCACTTCGACTGTTTTTTATTCAATTTTCTAGATAAAGTTTTCAGTCGCCATTAATAAAAGTATAACAATATATTTTACAATATTTTTCATAAGCAGCTCGTTTATAAGCAACCGAACTCGATTTGTAAATTTATTAAGTAACTTGAGGTCCGGACGTCTGTGAGCATAAGCAACTCAAAATTTTTTGAGTTCTGTTCTCGAACTGGGAACCAGATTGTACACAGAAACTATTTTGATATTTGAAATTGTGGTTTACAGCATACCCTAAATGGGATAGAACACCGCAGCAGGTTAGATGACAGAAAAATGAGATCTGAACAGGTCTTTGTAAGGTGTGAGTTTAATGAGTTGCCCTTTTTCGAAATTTTATGCACGATCGTGAATGATTTCGCGGCTTAAATATAGTTAAGACTCAAAGCACGACGCGGAGAATTTTGTAACAGTACAATTGTTGTAAGTGGAGTAGTTAATCGCATCTCCAGCCTTAGATACGAAAGTAAGAACTGATTGAAAGGCTCCAGAAGCGATACCCAAAATCGATCCGTACAAATATTCCTACTTGAAAATTTGCGACTTTGCGCTAAAATCATACTTAAAAGCTTTTTTCGTCTGACACTCCTCAGAGTATGAAACATCAGAAAGGAAAGTATAT
>JANTCA010066043.1:0-16062 GCA_024741275.1 Chironex yamaguchii | reverse complement strand
CTATACTATACTATACTATACTATACTATACTATACTATACTATACTATACTATACTGTACTGTACTGTACTGTACTTTTCTATGATATGTCATGCTGTAATTCTCTACTCTTTTTTTACAGTTATGTCTGTCTTGTATTTACGCCTTTTGATTCAGGCGACAGTGACCATGCCTCGATAATGGTAATAATGATTATGATGATGAGGAGAAGTAGGAGAAAAACTTATTTGTTGATGAACAGAAATCAGATGGAGAGATGTTCATGATGAAAGAGCAAAAGGAAAACAGACAAATATCTTTGACGGGCAGAGTTACATTCATTCATTTCTTTGTTCATGCATTTGTTCATTCCTTTGTTCATGCATTTGTTCATTCATTTATTCATGCATTTATTCATTCATTTATTCATTCATTCATATATTCATGCATTTATTCGTGCATTTATTCATGCGTTTGTTCATTCTTTTTCATTTATTTACACTCATTTTAGTGACATCAAAATTTATTAGATGTTATCCGTGACATAACTCATATCCGAGTGTAATATAAGGCCACAGTTTGTTGGCATATGATAGGGAAAACTAACTTATTCGAATTGATGACTCATGTCCATACTTAATGAGGTTCCGTTACCTCTCTTTCATTTCATTTTAGATCTTAGGTTGGTCATTCGTTATAACGGCAGGCCTTGTTGGTGGATCATTGGTTTACATGGCAGGAAAAGCTTTCACCAGAACACCCCCTCCACTTGAGACTAGTGCTTCTTGGTTTTATGTTCCATTTGATGTGAAGTCTCTAGGATCTCTGATTTGGAAGACATAACTCTTGAGAAATTGTTCTTTGCTGAAATCTGTTAAATTTGATGCAGATTTTCGCTGGCAGGTTGAAGTGACCTCTAAATGACTAATTAGGTACATTGTAGAATGTGGTACCCAGACTCACTTTCAAAATGTGCAGTCTTGACTGTTTGTTGTTGTTGATATTATGTGTTAAGTCATGAAGATGACATGTTTTCAATATTTTTGGCAGATATTTGTCAATCTTTCTTTCCTTAAGTCAGTTTGGTGCGTTGATTGCTTGTTTTCTCCATAGGTTACCTGACTTTCTGTGTCTTATAGAAATATTTTCCCTCGCTATGTTAAGTCTGGTTCAAAGAAGCTATCGACTAAAATTAGAAAATAAGGAAATGTCCGCGTTGAACTCGAATTATAATTAAACGGCAATTATAGCTAAACAGTATATACATATGAAATAGTGACGAGTATGCTGGCAAGTTACATAGTGCTATTGTTCTTTAGGTTTTCTATTAAAGCTTGATACCGACTTAACTTACTTAATTGTTTCTGTCTGAAGATCCTATGATCGCTATCCGTTTTTTAAATGCCTTTTATTCTTTACCTTTTGGACTACTTCATTGTATTTGTCCTTGTACAAGGTAACCCTTTCTGTACTAACATTTTCTTTATTTTGCAACATAATATCTTCAAGGATTATACTGTTATCGCGCGTTAAGCTGGCTCTGTAGTGATACGGTTTGTTGTGAGCTGTGGCACAGTGGAATCTTTGTACAGCAGATATATGGTATGGACATAACACGGACAAAGCTGACTTGCACCGAAGATTTTTCATTCTTATGGTTTTCTCTTTTAAGATATCTCCCTATTCCCTCCATAAATCGACCACCGGATGGAAGTTTTCTGGTATGCTATCAGATTAAAAAAATTTGATCTGTAATTGTCTAGAAAACGTCTCTTTTATCAAGCGGACACCAAGTAATTACGTGAATGCTGTTTGCTGTATACAGATTCCGCATAAGCATACCTGGTTTCTTATGGAACTTATTTATTTTTCCTTTGTATAGTTTCCAATGGCAATAGATTTTTGAAATTGAATTGGCATTGTAGTGTTTGAAATTAGGAAGCATAAAAAAGAAGAAAGTTGTATACTGCTTCTGTTGTTATTGTTACTGTCCGTTTATCATAGCTGTTCCAGTGTGTTCTCTGTCCCAGACTGTTTCAATGTACGTAGAGACTGTTATGGGTTGCTCATAAGATTTTTCTGGTAATTAGTCATTTCGGGCCAATCTTGTTATCATACGTCTCCATTTCACTCCTTTTGTCTTAGAGAGCGTAAAGGGCTAGACAGACGGCTAGATTTCTATTCTTCCAATGTATTTATACTTTGGAAGCGTTAACTCACTCCCGTCCATACAGCCGTGCAAAGCTATTTACTTAATTGTTCTTACTGTGTTATTGGCATTATTATCAAATGCTTAAGAAGGCTCGTAGAGCTTTTGTCCTGAAGTTTATTGAGCAACCGCTTGCAACATTTACTATTTTCAGAAAGTGTGCTCTAATTCGTACAAGCATGCTAGTTATTTACTTATTAAACAATACGTGTCTCCTAGGTAGTACAATGTTGTTGTTAAGGCCCCGCCCACATGTATCCGGATAGTTTTGAAAACGCAACTATTTTGTCCGTTTTCAAAAAATATTTGCGTCCGCATGTATCCGCGAATATGGCGTTTTTAATAAGTTTCACTTTGGAAAGCTTTTCAAATGGTGCGTCTTCGGTGGCCGAAGACGTCGGATACGCGTGGACGGAAGCCGAAAACGGATAAGACAGATGCGTTTAAAAAAATATCCGGATACGTGTGGACGGGGTCTAAAACTAGTACATTTGATAACTGTTGAGTTTTCATTCAACCCGCAGAACCATGTCTGGTGGATGCGACGATAGACATAGAATGGGGTTTTCAGGTTTAAATAGAAAGTTGATCCATGAAATTACGTAACAAAGTAGCGCAGCTATAAACCGCTTCCCTTTCCGGTACATTCCTTAGTAACTTATCAAAAAACAATTACATGCCTTACAAGAGGAATCGTCATTTACTGTTTGGACAGAGTAAGAGGAGAAGCAAAATTTTTAAGTCAAAAGAAGAAGTCAAAGAATTATCGAATGAAGAGTGTCGTCAAGAAGCCTTAAATTAAGATGGCGCGGTGTAAGAACACTGCTGAATTACATTAAAGCCCTAATGGGTCGAATGGTAGAACAATAAGAGAGGCATTTTAGGACGCATGTGACAGACTCTGTGTATACCATTCCGTCGTTAGTCTTAAAACCAATGTATTCAAATTTTATGAATTCATTTATGATGTATAAACAAAAGTACACGATTGACACTACGTCATATTGGCATTCATTAATCTAACGTCAGATAACAAGCTGAATAATGAGCATTTCTTTCAAGATGAACCGCTTTTCGCATTACACAACTTGGCATTTTACAACCACCTTGCGGCTGATAGCGGACGAAGCTGTCTAACATCCAAGTGCCAAAATGGTGCCCATAGATCAAGAACGAGCCAGGTATGGAGAAGTCTATCACGTCACCTGTGTTTATTTGTCATTTCGAATCCATTATCTTGCTCCCTTGCTCATTCGAATACCAACTTGACGAAATCTTCGGTTCGATTTTAAACAGTCCAATAGTAGATTAGGTGATCAATAGGTCTATACGGTGTTAGGTCTAATCTTCATACGCGCAAAATGTTAGCACTTTTAGCTGAGGTCGAACAGATTCCTCTTGTCCATGTAGCTATAAACGGCTTTCCTTTCTGATACATTCCTTAGTATTGTAGCCCAAATGAGGAATTGTCAATAGTCCTTGGACAGAAAAAGAGAAGAAACAAAATTTCTTAACCAAAAGAAAGTCAAAGAATTATCGAATTAAGGGTTTGGCCAAGAAATCCAAAATTAATGTACGAGAAAATCTTCAAACTTGTTCGTGTCAATATGATGAGATATTTTCCCATTTATACCTGCTAGCCTAAAGAGAATTGCGAAGTGTTCAGACGAACTTTTTGGAAGAATAAAGTATAACAGTGAAAACATTGGTACATAAACCCAGGTTAATGGAGCAATTGTTGTTATGTGTGTATTATCTCTGGATAATACACACATAACAACATAATAATAATGGATAGCGAGCTGTACAAATAGAACAAGCCGTTGGTTTATATTGACGACCATAATGGCTTTAGCCGACGATTTTATGCTCTGCAGTGATTTCTTGTAATGGAAGATTGCCAAACATTCTGAAATATACGCAGGCTAGTGATGGAGTATGGAAAGTTACTCAGACTCTCTAGGAGTGAACATGTGCCTGTTTTCCTCTGCCATTTAATAGGAATGGAGAGAGTGGATGTGCAAGTGATAAAGTTGCGTTAGCCTCCTGTATCAAGGCCATAAAAATTATAGGATGATGCTTCCCATACACTTCACTTATCACAGAAAGTGCTCTAAGAGTCGTTAGCAAATCCTCTAACTCTTGGCGTGTTTTTCTTACGGTAGTCACATCAAGAGAAGGGACTGAGATCATTGACAAGAAATTATTTGTGTCTTTGCATTTATGAATAATCATGATCCATAACTTGCAACAAGAGCGTTCGTGTAATTGCAAAGTGCGAAAATTAAACACCAGGTAAGGCAATGTAAAACATCAGAAGTCCCCTGCTAGCAATTGAAGAAAAAGACATTTGCTTTTCGTGCTGTTTGTTCGAAAATTAACCTGGTAAGATCATGAGATTTAAGCCTCAGATCCTCAGTAAGTTGAAGAAGTTTATTATGTCTTGTAGCAAGGGATCAATATTTTGCTAAGGGGTGTAAATTCATGATTGGGTCATACATGATGCTCGTTTTAGTGATATGTAAGTCAGATTTATTTGTAATTGTCAGTAATCCCTTTTTTATTCACAGATAAGAATGCGCCATGCCCGAAAAAGAAGCTGCATCTCGTGCACAGCCTTGCCACTGGGAAGAAAGTGTGGCCAAATGGCTGTGTAGTAGTACAAAGGAAGTCAACCTTTCAAAATCTTCCTTTGGGTATCGAACGTCCGAGCCAGCATTGCACACTACAAGTTCCCGGTCTGTTCCAAAGGAAACACACTCTGATACTGATGTTGAGAAATGCGGAAGAGAATACGGATTAACGTGGTCAGGTAAAATGATGTTGGTGTATTTAAACCTGAACTGTAACAGAAATGCGTACATTCAAAGATGCTAAGCTTGAATGGATGGATCGATGAACCGATGAATAGACAGACAGACAGACAGACAGATAGATAGATCGACTGATGGATGAATTGATAGATACACGAATGCGCTTGCGAAAGACAAAATGTATATGTATGTATGTATGTATGTATGTATGTATATATGTATGTATATATGTATGTATGTATGTATGTATGTGTTATCTCAGTAAACATAATGATGAATTTAGATAAATTACTTATGATTGGAGCGCTCCCACAATAGCTGCATTGAGAAGAAGCCGGCAGTGTTTCAACTGGCCGCCCCCAGACTAAAAAGACATCACTCAAATCCACGTGCCATCCAGACACATAATTCCAGGTAAAGGACATTTCGAGTCCTCGAGACGATACATATACATATATTTATGCATATAATGTACACTAATGGAAATGTTGGAATTGGTGTGTCGTTTGCAGTATGTCTTTCCTCCTTTGTTACTGTGACTGCCATCAACAATGTGCTCTCGTGTAATTTCTTTTTCAAATTAACATTTTGATAAATGAATGAACGATCAGTGATGGCGAGCATGTTTCATCCTTGACAAAATGGGTTTCTAAAGAGAGCAGTAGCGTGCTTTATTGTAGTGGTTAAATACTGGTTCATAATGAAATACTAACTTTTTTATTACAGGAGAGTGCAAGTGTTCTTTTTAATTTCTTGTATTGAAGTCATCTTGCACTCTTCTCCAGGTTACGGATTCGGTGACAGAGTTTACGATGATTGTGGACTGGAGTCAGGATATCTTTCCAGGTGGACAGGATCTACTTTTGGTACAACTGAACCCTTAAAGGCGTACTTAGCCCGTTGGTACGTCTTGGTAGTGTTCTCCGTGTTTGCTCTTACACAGTACTGTCTTTGGAATACATTTGGGCCGATTGCTGTCACATTGAAGAAAGGGTTTGGCTGGTCCAATGCTGATATTGCTACATTGGCCAACTGGGATACCATTTTGTACATTTTATTGGCAATGCAGATCTGTTGGGTAGTAGAAAAAAAGGGTAAGCATTTTTTAATACCTTGCAGTGGACACGTAGGAAACTTGTAGAATAATGATTTGACATAATGTAGAGTTAAGAAAAAGAAAAAAGAAAATATGGCCACTAATTGACATCAAGGAAACTAGTTTAATTGGAGTGGCATGTTTGAGTAAGATATAGATGCTGAGTCAGGAATCTTACAATTCCTCACAAATTTTAGCTATGTTTGACATTTGATATAGTTGTGCAGCAAAACAAAACTGGCAGCCTTATTATGGGTTTTTTTCACGATAACAAATTTGAACCTAGGTTTGTAATTAGATAGAGGTCGCAGTATCCTCCGTTACTTCGTTACTCAACCTTTGTGTAATATCAACATAATCTCGACATTTCCACCCAATTCTTCCAATCACGTACCAGGTGACGCAATTATTAGCATTGGAAAATTTTTTAGTGGACTTCTCGTTTATTGTCTGCCTTGCGTATCAGTTCTGTTGCTCCTTTATCGTACCTCGAAGTAAGACGGGAGCCAAGTAAACTACATTTTGGCAGATAGCAAGTTAAGTGTCTTGACAATTTTGCAATAATCGTGTCAATATTTGGTTTAAACGTTTTGGCTTTGTGTTTACTCACTTGCTTTTAATCAATTAATATCACTCGTGCAGGAATACGAATGTCAGTTATTGGATCTGTTATCTGCTCAGCAGTTGGGAGTGGTTTGCGATGCCTGTCATCTGATCCAAAAGCAGCTCTTTGGTAGGTAACCTTTGTGCCTTTGAACTCATGCCTCTGCGCTATTGTACGTTATATGGCTTAATGGTATTCATTTGACATCTCAAGTATTAGTCTTAGGAAGAGATTAAGGATTATTTCATCATTTTTTTTGCATAACTTACAAGTTTTGTCTAGGAAGATGAGGAAGATGGAGAAGACGACTTGAACCTTCAGTATTAGCTTTATAGACTCAAGGATAAACTTCGAGGTCTTGAAGGAATGCGTAATTTGCAAAACATTTCGAATTTGTAGCGCAGAAGGTCAGTCTAGGAGCTGTCATGGTTCGACGGACGACAAATAAACTCAGAATCACTGTAATGCATTCACATCCATCGGTGTAATGTTGCATCGAATCAACGCTTACTTTTCTAAAGAAAACTACTGCTTATATACAATTATAATACATAAAAATAGCTCCCATTACTCAATTTCTCGAATTTTCTTGTCCATATACGCATGCTTGGCCACCGTGACATAATGTCACGTGATCACCCTAGGATGTTCTTAAAGTCGTTTTTCGCATGCTTCTGTTAAAAATGAACTGAATCATGATAGCACCACTATCACGTTAGCTGCTATGGAATATTCTTGTTTTTTTGTTTGAAGATTCGCGACAGCCGATAGCTAGCTATTCAATGTCAAGCATAACGTGGCAAACAAAGTGAACATCTTGCGTTTACTGATGTATGACATATCTAGGTCCGATGTATGACGAGTCCAGCAATGAAAGGAATCTTCTTAAACAGCGATTGATACCGTTGATGCTGTAGATCGTCTGAATTTTTGTTAATCTAAAACATGGTTTATACTGATCTGAGAGTTTTGCTTTTGGTAATTGCAGCGACGACGCACGCGGTACGGCAGGTACGGCCGCCGCCGTACCAGAATTTTTCCCATTCTCGTCGGTTTAAATCTATTTTAGGCAGGCCCGTAGCAGCTATTGCTTGTTTACAGACATCTCGTCGGTTCATGTCGTTAAGTTCGTCGGTTACTCGCTGCACTCCTATTTCTGGCCGCAGCACTATAATGTGGAGAGCGTCGTCCCTGATTTATTGGCCATCTCAATAGCGAGGTTATGACTTAACATACTCCATGTTGTATCGTGAAACTTCTACTACAGATTTCCAGTTGCAATTCTGACAACTTGTAATATTCCTTTTGCGTATCAATCGCTGAATTAAACTCGGGATAGATCTGGAATGAGACCTACGTACTCATAACTTACAGGTAACTGACATTGTTCGGAAAAGAGCACCTCTTGTTGATAACCTAGTTTAAGACGAGCAGAAACGTCCTGTGCGATATACCAATTAATTATGAAATTTTCCTATTTTGTAATTTTGCATATACGGTCTCTGTGATGACTTATTGTTGGCCTTTGTTACACAGGGCCATGAATGCCGGTCAATTTATGAATGGTCTGGCCGGCACGGTCGCGCAAGCAGTTGGACCAGTCATTTCCACTGTCTGGTTTCCTCCTGGAGAAAGGGCAACAGCTACTGCTGTGTCCTCCTTGTTTGCATCCCTTGGCGTCGCTGTCTCATTTGTGGTTGGTCCTTTAATTGTTCAAGATCCAGTGAACGTGGAGAAACTTGGTAATACTTCATTAACAGATGGAAAGTAAGATATTTCTTGTGTACTGTCACTTCACTTTACCTTACGTAACCAGACAAGACTAGGTTAAACAAATTAAGAATAATGTATGCTATTACACAGCAAATACTATTCTTCTGTAGTGTCCGTGCTTTATGTAGCACTTAACGATACTGTACTGTCCAATGATTGGTCAAATTAAACACAAATTACTAATCGAAATCATGCATTTGTCCATTGAGGTAAAATGTACCACGTTCGAGTACATTACTCTATGCCCGTAAAGGTACACATTAAACTTTTATATCTAGATACACTTAGATATGTTTACGCTGAAAAAAATTGCTTTTTCTCATCTAAAGTTTTTATCTGCTTTTGTTTTCGACTATACTTTTGTCAAGACCATGTATGTACTTTGTATGTCGCAATAAGAGCATGTACGTACCTTGTATGTCGCAATAAGAGTGTAGTGACGCAATCTTCAAATCATGACCTCTCAAATTCACCTCTGAGAAACAACGTCCCAACAGCTCAGTTCTCAGAGCATCTACCCGGTAAGCAGAAGGTCGCGGGTTCGACTCCCGCCCAGGACGTACGATTTATTTCCCAGAAAAAACAACAACACTCATTTTAATAGTATTCAAATGGTCATTACTGCAGAGTCACAAAGCAGTCACAAGAGCATGTACGTACTTTGTATGTCGCAATAAGAGCATGTATGTTCTTTGTATGTCGCAATAAGAGCATGTATGTATTTTGTATGTCGCAATAAGGGGATTTACGTACTTTGTAAGCCGCAATAAGAGAATGTATGTACCTTTTATGTCGCAATAAGAGCATGTACGTACTTTGTATGTCGCAATAAGAGCATGTATGTACTTTGTATGTTGCAATAAAGCATGTATGTACTTTGTATGTCGCAATAAGAGCATGTGTGTACTTTGTATGTTGCAATAAGAGCATGTACGTACTTTGCATGTCGCAATAAGTGTATGTATGTACTTTGTATGTCGCAATAAAGCATGTATGTACTTAGTATGTCGCAATAAGGGGATTTACGTACTTTGTAAGCCGCAATAAGAGAATGTATGTACCTTTTATGTCGCAATAAGAGCATGTACGTACTTTGTATGTCGCAATAAGAGCATGTATGTACTTTGTATGTTGCAATAAGAGCATGTACGTACTTTGTATGTCGCAATAAGAGCATGTATGTACTTTGTATGTTGCAATAAGAGCATGTACGTACTTTGCATGTCTCAATAAGTGTATGTATGTACTTTGTATGTATATTGTACTAATTATGCTGTACTTGGAATAATTAAGTTCATATTGTAAAGTGCTAAAAGTTTGACGTTATTTACGTGGATCACAGAAACGTTAGTTTTCCTAGCACTTCTAGGCGCCGCTGTGAGGTATGTGTCATCGACGTGACACACTTGTGTCATACAATTTTGGTCAGAACAAACACAATATCACCATTGTTTTTGGTGCACTGTCATGTGGTATTAAACTGACAAATACGAGAAACTCAGTACCGATAAACCATTCAGATTGACCGGAAGAAACCATTATCCTTGCCGACATAACTTTAGACTTTGACTTACATTGACACTGATCCATTTTTTAAACTTTTATTGTCTTGTCTTTTCTTTCTTTTACCGCAGTCATTCTGTGTCGTTTTCTTGCGTTTGCATCTGTTTCTATCTTTGGTATTGTCCTTTCTCTCCATTTTAATTTGCTGTCTCTTCTTGTTCGGTCCTAGTCCTTTTCACATATCAGTTGTTTGTTTACCTTCAGCATCTTGTTCTGTCAAATCACCAGGAAGATAGAAAATCAAAAGAAACGAGGAAAGTACTGCGTTATGTGTTGCAAACAGAAATAAATGTACAGTAATGGACTGACTAACGAGTGAAATAATATCTTTTGACTGCAGTTTAGTCGATTCCTTTACCTGCAGTTAAGCTCAGAGCGCGTAAATAATAGTGAACCAAATTCACCTTGTCGGGTTTATTTGGTTTGACGTTCTCTCCATTGCAGCAAGAAAGTATTTGTAATATAATCGTGAAAATCTCTCATCTATTTAGAACTTTTAACTGAGTTCTCATTATTTTATCTTCCTTAGCACGTCGGAAACATGGCACCTGATACCTCACAACAATATCTCATTAGGTAAGTAGTCAAATAAGAGGTATTGCTAACGCAGAAATTCAAAAGCGTGTTATAATCAGGGGCAAATTCAGGTCACTTGATTAGGCGGCAATCGAGTGGAAAGTTGCTTAATTTCGTCGCAGTCACTCAGGACCATAAAAGAAAAGTATTCATGGCTGGCTAGAATACGCATAACTCAAGTTATGCAACAAAAATCACAAGAAAACTAGAAAAGCAAATTGTGGCAACTCCCTGCCCCGATGGCGATACTGTTTTGCTAAACTACATTCCACTATTATTGTGGACATTTTTTGCATCCAAAGCTGGAAAAAGTCTTATATAAATATAAGTAAATTTTACAAAATCAGTTGAGTTATGTTGCTCTTATTTTGGTAATGTTTGTTAAGTGTTAAGTGTTGCAAGCAGACATGTTGGAGCAGGAATAATCCTTTTGTGTTCTGCATAACTGTTATACAGAGAATGCATCTTAGGGTAAGACTGAAAGTCTCTATTTCATTCATTCAGCATGATCGTCTCACTGTTTTACATTTCATTCATTTCATTTTACTTTTCGTTTCTATATTTTGTAAATGTAAGGAGGAACACCATTCGGACTGATTTACAAGAGGATTTCAATTTGCAACAAGACAATGTGTGAATAAAATCTGTTAAAATTTATTGAATTATGGTTTGAAAACACTAGAATAATGCAATATATAAAATAATAATGGAGCAGAAATGGATTAGATCATTTCTATGACACTCTTAAAGACAAAATTTTAGAAGCAGTATGCTAAACGCAAATTTCTGTCTTAGAGGTCAGTGAATTAATACAAAGAAACATAACAAGTGTTTTGCTGCTGGATCCAATAGTTATCGCATCATTTCCATGTAAAATTTGAACTACAAAACGTAGAAAGTCCGTGAAACCCAAAGCACTCTTAGATGTTAACTAAATCCTGGTTGGAAAGCAGCATGTATTTCTCATGCCATCCGCCCTCGTGTGCTTTAATTGATATCACTTTTAATTTCTAAGCCATTATTTAACGTTTATATGATTGATTCACAATTTAGAGTTATATTCCATCATTTGAAGTAAATATTTACATATAAGAAGTCAGTAATGCTTGTTAATCACAAATTGAACTGCTGTCTAGAGTGAAACACGATCTATCCACCATGGAGCGTTTCCTTGAATTTTTCGCTGTCTCTATTTAACAGATGTCAATTGTTAATGAAATTGCTAAATATTAGTCGCTTTTCAACCTTATTCATCGATTTGTATTAATTTGTTTTTAGATGGTCACTGTTATGATCTGATATTAATTATTGTAAGCACTAGCACTGCTAATTCTGATATTATTAGCATTCAGGCGTGCTAGATCATTTGCTTTTGTCTTTGTCACATATAAATGGCCCGTTGTATATAATCACTACCCTAATTACGGCTTTGCTTCAATTTAGAAAGGGTGTCCTCCGATAAATATTTCGCTCTGTTGTATTTAACCTTTACGCACCGTATATAAATGGTTGCAATTTTTTAATATTTCCAAATGATCTTACAGTCAATTAACTTGTTAGACATCAAAGAAAAATAGCCATATTTGTCAATCTGAAAAACATGTTTCGACTGTCACCCAGACATCTCCCGTTTACTGATAAGTCTTAAAATCTGAAAACAACTAAAACAAAATATGTTAAAAATATGTTAAACACATTGCATTTAAAATAACTTTTTTCAAAGCAAAAATTGCCATTAACGTGTGCAAATATAAGCCTAGTTTCAATAAAAATAGATCTTAATACAAAAAGAACAATTCTAAATACAATAGGAATGTTTTAAACCGATCTCCAAGCATGACGTCACTATTGTGCTTGGCGATTTCAATGCTATCGTTGGCATGACGGCCTAGTTAGAAATGCACTCTCTTGAGGTCAGACTGTCACTCAAAATCTCGGCGATGGCCCCCCACAAACCAACATTGAGACATCTTGGAAGTTTTTTCATTCTGATCTTATGTCCAGTTCTAATGAGGTCGCCGAATCCCCGCCCGCTGCAGCCCACGGATCTCAGATCGATCTCCTCAGCTGGTTGAGGAACGTCGTAATGCAAGGTGTGAGGGACACCTGGTTGACTACCGAGCTCTGCCCAGGGACAGACGCTTCAACATTCTTAAAGATTAAGTCTGGCTTGCCCAACATGCCGAGGATGCTTACCATGATGCCAGAGCTGCTTCCTAGTGCATTCGCTTACTGTGTAGCGACGATAAATAGTTCTAGCGCGCCACCCCCCCCCCTGCTTGCGACAGATAGTACACTGCTGACCATCAGTGACAGTCCAGATTGCAGCGCTGGAACAAGCACTACTCTATTAAACTGAACAAACCCTCGCCCCCTGCTGATGCCCGCCTGCGGGCCTTTGGAAAACATGCACTGCCAGACCTGACCATCTGCACCAACCACAGACTGCATTCACGCTTTACGCAGAAATGGCTGAACAATGCCGTGAGTCGTGAGTTGCATCGTCCTCTCGCAGCCTGTTTACTTGGACCTAGAAAGCGCCTTCGGCTCCTTGTCGGGGGTGCGTTATGGCTG
Organism: Chironex yamaguchii; assembly: GCA_024741275.1. Taxonomy (NCBI): domain Eukaryota; kingdom Metazoa; phylum Cnidaria; class Cubozoa; order Chirodropida; family Chirodropidae; genus Chironex; species Chironex yamaguchii. The sequence goes on along the minus strand of JANTCA010066043.1, from coordinate 2,874 downwards.
ATTCACCAGGGAATTGAGGCTCTTCCAAAGTTGCTGAATCTACTAAAAGCTCTGTACACGAATACTACTTTCTGCATCATGGAAGGTTCGGCCATATCTGTGCCCTTCTCCGCCACTCCGTTGTGCCCTAGAGTTGTGTGGCAGCACCAAACCTCTTGACTGTGGCAATCGACTACTGGTTACGTATGACGCTGGAATCGTCTGCGGGTGTGCCTGTTAACTATCACAGCACTATCACGGATCTATGCAATGCCGATGACGTGCTGTTCACTGAGCTGCCTCTGACAGTAAGGCAAGCTCTACAGACCATGATTGTTGAGGCTGCCCCACTGGGTCTGACAATAAGCTTGGCAAAGGCTAAAATTCAGTCTCCCTTGGACTACCTACCTCAGCTCCTGACACGCATGGATGTGGGCACTTAGCAAGTCGACTCTGTGGATGAGTTCATATACCTGGGTACAAAGTTTGGCAGCTCCTGCTCATCAGAACCGGGGTTCAGAATACGCCTTGTCCTGGGTCACCGTGCATTTGGTCGTTTGAATTGGATGTGGTGGAATACATGCTTCACCATCCATACAAAGCTCCGTCTTTTTTGAGGCGGCTGTGATTCCGTCCGTACTGTACGCACTGGAGCCTTGAACACTGTCACCCGCAACCACATCTGCCCTTGGCATATTCCATCGGAATTGTCTCTGTTCTATCCTGGAAGTCAGATAGTTTCACCACGTGCCAAATGAGGATGTCAATGCCCGCTCAGGGAATCCCATCCCTTCGCCAACTGGAGTGAGGCGCAGAAGGCAGCTGCTACTGGATCTTGATGCCCGCCTTCCTAATGACATCCCTGCTGGACTCATGCTGATGTGCATGAACAGTTCCTGTAGAAGCTTTTGAAGAGGTTAACAACTTTGAGAGGAAGTTTTATAGAATTTTCTGAAGACTCTCGCTATCAAATCCTTTTTGAAAATCAATGAAGGTGATGTACAGTTTCCTCTGCCATTCTGTGCAATGTTCAATAATATTTCTCAAAGCAAAGGTTTGGTCAATGCAAGCCTTATTCTTTCTGAATCCTGCCCGGTCTTTTCTTGAGTATTTGTCGATTGCTTCACAAACCCTGTATATATTAATCTTTGCAAAAATTTTGCTTGGCACTGAAAGCAGTGTGATTCTACGCCAGTTATTACAGTCATTCAGTGCTCCTTTCTTGAGAATTTTGACTATTTTGCCTTTGTTCCAGCCACAGGTTACTTCCTCTTCCTAAATTTTCTCAAAAAGACCAATAAAGAGTGTTGCTGCTAACTCAGAAACTGTTTGAAACAACTAAGACCATCTTTGCCTAGTGTCTTGTTACTCTTTAAAGTTTTGATAGTACATATAATTTCTTCTTTTGTTGGAGACTCTAGACTGATGTCAAGGTCTTCCTTTGCATCGTCTATTCCTGGTCGGTTCAATCGTTCCCCAAAATGTTCCGTCCATCTGCCTTCAATTTTATACTCAGTAGTTGATAATTTTCCTTGTCTTCTCTTTACTGGGCCTGATGAATTTGTTGACAATTAACCGCACATCTTTTTTGTTCTTGTGTAAAGTGTCCCCTGTTCCCCTTTGCTAGCTGCTTCCCGAGCTTGCTCAGCAAGATTGTCTAAGTATTGTCCCGTGTCTCTTCATGCCAGTCTCTTGACCTTCCTATTTGCTTCTGAATTTGCCTACTTGCACCCCTCCCTCAGCCTTTCCGACTTCGAGACCAATAATTTCTTCTTGGCATTCCTTCTCTACTCCATTGCCTTCCATATATCCTGCTGTATCCATTCTTTCTTTTTCTGCACACACTTGGATCCTAGACGTTTCTCACTTGCTTCCTTGTACACACTCTCCACCTTCTTCCAAGAAGCGTCAATATTTCATGTAATATTTTCTTGTGCATCTAATCATGAAAAGCCTGAAATCTGTTTTTTAGTTCTAGAGAGAAAGGTGCCTTTGTTCTTGGATTCTTTAACTTGTCAGTGTCAAATTTTCTCATTATGTTTTTCTTTGTATTCTATCTTCTAAGGCTAAGCTTAACTCTGGCTATTACTATCTGATCGTCACTAACAACATCAACCCCTCTACTCACATTAACATCTTACAACAAGCTTCTCCGTTTGCCGTTGATCATTAGATGGTCAATTTGGTTGATATCTCTGTCGTTTCGAGAGTACCATGTGAGTTTATGGATGTCGTGGTGAGCAAAGAGCATGCTCCTAATGACCAAATTGTTTGAAACATAGACGTCTGCCAGTCTCTCACCATTCTTCTTCATGATTCCTCATCTGTGTTTGTCCATTTATCTTCTGTAGTAGGTTTTGTCAAATAACACTTTTGAATTAAGGCCTCCCATGACTATGACTGGGGCATGGTGTGAAAGTGCTTCTATTTCGCCTTCAATCTGCTCATAGATCTTTCTCTTGCTCTTTTGCTGTATTTGTTGGTGAATAGCACAGTATTATTGATCAGTTGGTTTGTTTACCCCTCAGCCGAACCTTTATCAACCTTGTGCTGATTGGTTTGCACTCCATGAGAGACTTTTCAAGTCCTTTCCTCAGTATTACTGATACACCTTCATGATGTTTGCCATCGTTTCTTCCTGCGTACAGTACTGTTTCCTTAAGGCCGACCTCCACTTGACCGTACGTCCGTCGAGAAAAATGTCCTGTACGTAACCGTACGTACGTACAGAGGAATTACACGATCCCGCGACGTCGTGCATACGTTTTATTTTGAGAAAAGTGGACCAAAAATTATAAACAACATGGAAGCCGCAAAACGAAGGCGACTACTGCTACTGTTAATGCTGCGAAGAAGACAGCAGGACTATGAAGAAATTGAAAATTATTTTCTTTC